>NQII01000462.1:645086-738693 GCA_002778355.1 Clitarchus hookeri | reverse complement strand
CACACTCCTCTTACATCCTTACAATTAATTACACTGGTTCCTTACACACTCTGTTCTGCCGCACTACCCAGTCCGTCCAGGTTAGGTAACTTTTACTGAACAGTTTCTCATTGAACAGTTGCCAACAGGTTATGCGAGCAAGCTCCCCTTACTACTAAGGGACAACAATCATGTTATCTTATGAGCCTCTCTGCCCTCCGCACCAGCGGTCTGACAGTGGGCCAAGATAAGCCACATTGACCCTAGCGGTAAAATAAACACACTTTATTCATGGGGCTGGTCGGCCCTTCAACACGAAAAAAAACACATCGTTTTCTCCTCCGACCTTGTGACTCGTGACTCGTACCCGAAAGAAACAACTTACACCGGCTGAGGCTCTAAATCTCGAATTCTAATACATAGTTACACCTTTTTATCCACGTAACTTGTCAACGGTAAACGACAAGCGAACATCGGTAAACTCTTAATCACCATTGCTACATAATGAGACTGATGAAGCGAAACATCGGTAACAATAATAACCACTCTGAAACCTAGCAGTAAACGACTGGTACATAATTGCGCCTTTCTCGGGGTTAACAACGCCATGCATGGCCCTGGCCGTGACGTGAACACACGTTATTTATACGGACAGGCTGGCTGTCTTTTACTCGCTCTGACTCTGGCGGTAAAAAAACTCATATTCCTATCTCGGCTGGCGGCTTAACTCTCGAATTTCACCTTACACACTAACCCTTGTTAAATATAACACCCACTCTGCCAAGCTAAAATCACGCGAATTTAAATAAATTTTATTTACCGCGGCACTGCCACTTTACCGCATAAAACCACTACATACCTTAAGAATTTCTTATTAAAAATCGAAGCCAAAGACTCCGAAAGACAGTACAGATTTTTTTTACTTGTAGAAATTTTCCCAAAATTTTTATTTCCGAACTTTAAAATCACCGGTTAACCTATAAATGGGTCACTTAAAAATAATCTAAGTTATCTCGGACCTTTTACATAACATAACCTTTCGTTATACCCAACTTGCTCCATTGAAATAAAACATTTAATTTTCCCGATACAGTACCTGTAATCACCACGCGTCTCACACATCTGCGCGGCCATTTCGCGCGGCCTGCAAGAGCCCTTTAATTGGCCGGAGCTTTGGCCACTCCTGGGCCTTTAACCTCGTAGATTAAAAATTACTAATTCTTACTCGTTTTTCAAGCGATGCTTACTGGCCTATGGACTTTTTTTCTGTAGTAAAACGTGACAAAATAGAAAAACGGCTGATTTAAAACCATGATTCTCGCCCTCAGCGTCATCATGCGAAATATATTCGTCACAAGCGGCCCACTCACACAACAAAAACGTATTATAAAATTACAGCCAACGTCATAAGCCATGACAATTGAGAAATTAACTAACGCAGCTATGGTTCTCTACCCTATATTTAGCAAACAGCTTTTTTTTCCCAGCAACACTTTAAATACTACATACCTCCAGTAACTGGTATATGAATATTACAATCATAAAAAAAAGTACACTCTTTATATATTCATTCTCAGAATTTTCCTTGTGTCACGAACCAACAAACTTTAATGCACCTTAAACAAACTTCGGTAATTTAAAATTATTAAGGTTATTGCGCACAAAAACCTGTAACTTTTTTTTTTTCTCTAGACATTCTTGTATATCTAACTTTAACATTCCCCCATTTTCTACACATAACTTACCAATGGTAAACACAAGTAAACATCGGTAAACAACTCTTGTAAGCAATGCTTTACAGTGGTAAACAAAAAGTAAACAGAATACAAACATCGGTGAACATATATTAATTGGGGACACACAATTGCAAACAATCAGTAACTGGCAAACATTCCCACTGATGAATTTAGCTCGGGTACAATAAGACAGATGTCCTGCCACTTTTGTTGCGGACTTTCGTGGTTTTCACTATGCATGTTTGAACACAAAATTACACTACAACATTGACTTGATCAGTTGGCTAAAGGCCTCTCCACACTTCGTACTTGCGGTTTTGAAATGAATGAAACTAATCGGTCACTTTGCACTCGGTAAACAAAATATCTTCTTCTGCAAGGTCTTGCCTTTGTTTCTCTATGTAGAGGGGGGTGGGGGGTTTAGTGTGGTTGACACTTTACCTGGTGCTGACTGCCTTCACGGCCCCTGAAATAGGCGGGGCCTGGAGAAGTCCCGTCGGTTGTTTACTTACGGCTGGCTGGAAAGAGATCACCTGCGTGGTGAGGGGGAAAGGTCCCCCCTTCCATCTCTTGTTCAGTTGACGTCCGCGGGCTGCTGTCTCGTCCCGCCGATTGGTTGGGTCTGCATGGTACCGCCTCGCCTCGCTGAAGTTGTCTGGGTTCGACTCTTTGCCGATGCAGTCCGCTTTCTTCCTTCTTCATTTTCTCCGTGGCCGTTTCTTCTCGCATTTCTCATCGCTTGTCCGCTTCACCCGGTCATTCCCGTGCGCACAAAGCTTCTGCCACCTTCATCCTTCGTTCGTGTTGCGTCACACTTCTCGTCGTCCGCTTTACATGGGTATTCCCGTGCGCACTAGGTTTCGCGGCACTGAAGTCGCCTTTTAAACTCCCATGCGCACTCCCGGGATTGTTTATCTTCGGGCACCGACTGCGCGATCTTACTGGGTTTATTTGGCAGCTTGCTTTTACCCTTACCTCGCAGTCTCTGTACCATACAGTGAACTATTTTCCTGCCCTTTCTCTGTCGCTCTTCCGAGTGGTCTTATGGTGGGCGGAAATACTGGTATATTTGTTCGGAAAGTGTCACTATTCCCCATCCAGGGAATTAGTACTTACTTTTTCCTATTTTATCTTTCACCGGCGCTCCGGTTACTGTAGTTTGTCGGCGCGGTAGTTTACCTGTCCGCCTGAATCCACGTCCTTTTCACCATCCAGTGAAAGAGAACTATCTTCGCTAATACGTCCTCCTGCCCGCTACTGGCATCCGCTCCACGTTTAAGCTCCCGTTCGCTAATTTCTCCCGCGTTTTTCTCGTCGTTCGTCGGCACGGTAATTAATTGACTGCCTGACACCTCGTCCTTTTTCACCATCCAGTAAAATAGACCTTCCTTTCTTCGCTAATACGTCCTTCTGCCCGCTACTGGCATCCACTCCACGTTTCTGCTTCCATTCACTAATTTCTCCCTCGTTTTTCTCGTTGTTCGTCGGCACGGTAATTACCTGACTGCCCGACACCTCGTCCTTTTTCACCATCCAGTGAAATAGACCTTCCTTTCTCCGCTAATACGTCCTTCTGCCCGCTACTGGCATCCGCTCCACCTTTCCGCTCCCGTTCGCTAATTTCTCCCTCGTTTCTCTCATCGTTTGGTTCATTGCCTCGCTCCCTTTTTCAGTTATACTGTCGGTAACTGGGCGCCACGAGGGATAATTGTGTTTTTGTTTTTATTTTTATTTTATTTTATGACCCCCTCGAAGTCGTAAATGTGCTAGCTGCTTGATCGGGGCACTGTCGCCTTTATCCCGGGTAATTTAGCTTGTCCTTGCTTCCATCTATACAGACTTTAGCGTGCCCCTTAGTTGGGCCCCAAAAATTGATACCTGCGAAATGCTGAAGATTGGAAGTAGGTATTGATTCTGCTCTGCGGCGTGAGGCGCCAGCACTTTATGCTAGCCCTCAGTGATAAGGCGTAGGAATATGTCGACACTGTTGTCTCTAGGTCCAATTTACTAATTAATATACACTTTATACGGGTGTTCACATATTCGAGTTTCATTGTTGCTTGAACAGGTTAACTGTTACATGAACTCACGAGATAAACTCCCCTCCCCTTTTTCTATGTAGGCTACATATGGTTTGATGCTGCGATTGGCGTCAGGGGAGGGGGAAGATTCTTCACACTTAGTGTAGAACTACTTATCTGACACTGCTGCGCTGTCTTCCCTCGGCTAGCGGCATGGAACTGCTCTCGCACTGGGTAGGCGTCTCGGCGCCTGGCCTCGAAGTTCCTCTTTCTCGGGTCCACACAGTACTCTGTGTTTGACGGTGTCTGACTGACCTTTCTCGGATTCTTCCCGCCGCACATCCCGCTTGACGGCCTCCGACTGAGGTCGACATCGTGATACATTCTCGATCCTCGACTGACTCCGACTGACTGACTGACTGCTCGATCCGCGACTGACTGACTGACTGACTCGTTCATCGCACTGGCTTAGTCCGGCTCCAACCCGGACGCCTCGCTTCAGGTCCCCCGACTGACTGATTCGACGTCTCTCAACTGACTTCCCCATTGCTCCCCCCTTCGTGTGGTTTTGTAGCATCCATCACCATATTCAACTTCCCCCATCTCTGCATGTGGTCAGGGGTGCTTGTCGTTCCCCCTGGGTCATAAAACACATGGCCGCTGCTTGTGTGGTCCGCAGCCGGCCTGGCGTCGTCCCTTGATTCTGGCCTGGAAGTNCCCCTGGGTCATAAAACACGTGGCCGCTGCTCGTGTGGTCCGCAGCCGGCCTGGCGTCGTCCCTTGATTCTGGCCTGGAAGTTTATTGTCCCGTTCTGCGCGCACCCCGCTAAAAGCTCTCATGGTTTATTGTGTTACAAGCCCGGGACAGACACCACTGGTGGTGGGATCTCAGTGTCCCTTGGGCAGCTGCAAAATGCAGCTGTGTCCGCGCCCTGGTGCCTTCCGTTGTCTCTGGATGTCGTATGCACGTGCAGGAACAGTTACACGTGCAGAAACCTTTGGTAGCACGCCTTTGCAGCTGCGAGGCTCCTGGCGTCACTCTTCCGGCACGTCCACAAAACCCTTAATCCTTATTGCGGTCGTCCGCCTGTGAGCTTCGCCAGAGTGTGTGTTCTGACGAATAAAATATAGGGACGCAGATTGCGTCAAGGTAAACTACGCATTAAACAAAGGTTAGGACTGGGCGGGATTCGAACCCGTGTCCATAATATGTTGTTCAGGGTAGTTTCAGTACAAGATATCATTGGAGAACAAGAGAGGAATAACTCCATGCCGTGTTGCCACATTGTGCTCGAAAGATATCGTACGATATTATGCCACTAAATATTTCGTCTCCATTTTCGCTCAGGATTCACAAGGTGTGGTTCTTATGCGCGCGTTCTGGGACAGCCTGTATATGATAAGCTAATACTCTTTGCCATATCAAATATATGCATATATATATATATTTGATATTTTGGAATGTATTTTTGCGAAATATCGGAAACCAGGTGCGATGCAAGTACAATTCGCGGAACATTGCTTTATGTTATCGGGATCGTCAGTCTTACAGCAAACCCACATTTATAACACTCCCTATTATGAGAAAAAAAACAGTGGTGGCCACCCTCTTACTGACTGCTATTTCGTTACCGTCGGGAATTATGAATGTTTGATGCTGGTTTATTGAGCAGTATGACCTACGAAACCAAAATGGTTCCCCTGTTGCAACTGCCTAGGACACGCCGTTTTAGTTTGAAACGCACACAGAGATTCTTCTAGATTCCGCTGCAGCGGTAAAGCGCCTTGCATGCAGGAAATACTAGCTACTTGCTTGTATGGCCACTGCACAGCCGATATGGTTACGGATAATGTTAACACCAACTGCAAACAATGCATACCATAAAACAAGCATACGCAACTGTTCGGTTGTGGTTACAGACGATGTGTGATTCCATGCAGGATGTAAAGACATTGGTATTGCCTATGCACGTGGAACTGTATCGCTGCTGCTGTGTACTGTAACGCCCTTTAGCGCGTGGCAATACATAGTTTTTGCTTTATTCAGAGCCATAAAAAACTAACTGTTTAAAAGTGTTGCATATAGAGTAAAACAGATTCAAAAGCAAGATGTCGTTTCTATTTGGTTAATCAGAGATACACAACCTACAATCATGATACTATCTTTATTCCATCCAGCGTGGATCATTCAGCTCTGCACATAGGTAATTTCTAAAAATTATTTTACACTTTATAAAATGTTACGCAAAATACTGCCCAACTGCTAAAGTATTATACAACAAATTGAAATGCACAATTAGGCCAGACACCCTTTCCAAAAAAAAAAAAAAGTGCATGCAGTATTCTTAAGTATTTATTTCAATTTAAACAATCATACTTACACTAGTCATGATAACCATAATTTAATAGCATAGAACATACTAATGTATAAAATATGTCTTTGAATGCACTATTGTCATGATAACCTTAATTAATAGCATGCAACATTTTAAATCCGTCTTTTAATGCATATGTATTTAGATATGTACTTCAAAGTGCAAAACCACAATAAATTATAACCATAATATGCCACAGAAAGACATCAATCATTTTATTAAGCATAGGTAAACATTAAATCTGCTAGCGAGGACAATACTGAAAAATTTATTTCAAAGATTCATTACATATATTTTGCCAAATTTACAGAATTTAAAAAATTTACAAAAATTTGTAACAGATACAACTAAGTGTTCCAAACACCTGTTTTTAACAAAAAAAACACTACCCAGAGAAGTTATTGAAAAAAAGTCACTAATCATATTGTCCATATTAACTGTAGTAACTTGCGGTGGCTACTGTAGAGTTACAACTCTATATCGCTGCAAAAAAATGATTTATAACTTACTTACAGTTCTGTTTTTTTATTAACTGGTGTGGCCTCAAGACGCAGCACTGAGGTCCATAATAAAATTAACACTGGTTTCCTTGGAGCAGTTCATAGCCGAAATCACTCGCCTGTCGTTCTCCCACCTGGTCGATTTAAGCATTTATTAGGACGTGTTGTCAACGCCCCTTTGCAGAAAATCCTCGGGCAGAAGACGGAAAATTTTGCAACGAGATCGTCGCCCAGAAGGTAACTCACTGAAATGCCAGAGTTTTTCATAATCCATTTGACCCCTCACACAATATTATGGGATGACCACTGACGCGATTATCAGTCCCTTTATAAACTAGTCATTCCAGCAAGAAGTAAATTTAATTTTCCTCATACAAGCACTGCAATAACGCCAGTCAGTTCTCAATAAAATTCTGGCCGCATATTTTATCACGCAATATATAGTTCAACACTTTCCCACAACCGGAGATAGCTCGCGTTCTCCCGAAACACAATTTCTAAATAAAATGCCGGAACTATTGCATAAATCAATAATCCATGATCGGCTCGCGGTTCTGCTCATTACGCGACGATCGCCCACAAAAAATTTAATACCCGTTTCCCATGGCGAGAACTGTACCGATCAATACATCGGTGCGCACATCCGCCGTCGAACAGCAGCTTGCGCCAGCCCGGCTTGAGGAGTTCCCGATCAATAATCTGCCGCGCTCACTCGGCCACCAGCAAGCTTCGCCCAGTAGAGCCGGTCTACGTCCTTATCAATAACCTGGCAACGACTGCCTCCCGCAACAGCTGATCGACCTAGTGCGATCCGGCGCCAGTCCCCAGCACCGCACGGTACAAACAACTACCGCAACCTCGCGACGGCCACAGCAACTACCAGCACGCATAGACAGAGAAGGCAACACAATGACCACGCGTTTTCTATCAGCGTGGCCGCGTATTGAAATAGCACCAGCTTTACAATGTACACTCACACAATGTGACGTAATAACGTCACAGTACTGTGCGGGCTTTTGGAGGTTGTAACATTTTGTGTAGCAGCGTAGGGCAATGCCGTTACAATGCATCACATTTAAGTGGTATCAGGTAACACATTGCAATTGACAACAAAAGCTGTGGCATTCCGTAGGTTTTATTATAGAAACATATATATCAAACATTTTTATAGGAAAGGCTTGATGGTAGAGCCCCCATGTTTGACACAGAGTTTACATCACCGCACCAATGATTGTCGGACACGTTTGAAAAGACCTCCATTCTCCCGAATAATCCCGGCAGCTGCAACGATGCGGACGATGATGTCCTCTTCGGATTCCACCGCGGTTTCATACACCAGGCTGCGCATTTAACCCCAGAAGAAATAGACGAATGGATTCATATCAGGGGATCGTGGAGGCCAGGAAACAGGACCCCCACGGCCTATCTATCGTCCAGATAATACGAGATTCAGATGATCGCGCGCACATCGCGAACTGTGGGCTGGAGCGCCGTCGTGCTGGAACCACATGGCTTCTCGTGTTTGTAACGGGTCCTCTTAGACTAATATCGGTTGTGTTTTCCGCAGAAATGCGGCGTACACATTGCCGGTGGGACGATGTTATAACAGGTTGTGGCCAACCAACATGTTATGTATTACGACAGCCCAGACATTGGCACCGAATCTCTGTTGGTTGCCGTGGACGAATGTGGTGTGACATCCTCCCACTCGTGGATATTTTGACGATTCTGTATACCACCACGTTGAAAGGAAGTCTCGTCAGTGAAGACAAAATATCTGTCAATGTCAGGGTGTGTTTTTCGTTGTTTCAGAAACCATGTTGTAAACGCCACGCATCGAGGATAATCCACAGGATTCACAGTATGCTTACGTTGTACATGGAATGGATGCAGTATTTGCTCATGAAGCACTCGACCAATGGTGCGTCGGCTTCTGTTTTTGCGTACTCTTGCAATAGTACGCGTACTCACACATGGGTTATTCTCAACATGCATCAACACATCCTCTTCAAACCTGGCTGTCATCACTGTCCGTCTGCGCCCTGCATTCGGTCGTGTCACCTCCAAACTTCCTCTTTCACTCAAACGTCGCTCCCCAGACGTAAATGCGGTGTGGCGTGGCTGCTGTCTGTGCGTAAATCGATTTATGTGTATTCGTTGCGCTTTCCGTCCATTTCCCTCTGCCGCACCGTAGACGAGTGGCATATCTGTAAGTTCCAGCCATGCAAAGCGTTCCACTGTGTAGAACACAACATGCACCTTGACTAACAGAAATATAAGTGATACATTATGGAGAGCTCAGATATTTTATACAATTCGTCTCGGGGTTTCATAGGCCACTTTCGCTATAGTGCCTTTCGTGCCGTGATAACTGTCTTGCCAGGCGTGGAATTGAACACTTAACACCATCCAGAGCTGCATAGTGTAGTATTAGTGCCAGACATGTAGACCGCTCGCACAACATGATATAACCCCCCAAAAATTCATAACATAGCTTCCTATACGACATGCTGTAGATGACACGTAGTTAGATGTTTGCTCGCAAACAAACGGCCTGACAGTACTGCATTACGGGAACGTTATTACAATTTCATGAATACTAAACTTTCTAGACAAAACAATTTTCTATTAAATATAACTGTAGTTTTATATTTAGGCTTCAATAACCCAAAATTAAAAAAAATTATTAATTGATGGACTTTTCAAGGAACAGTTTCGACAAGTTCTGACTCTTTGATGGTGTAATACTGCGACATCTTTCTTCAGCTGACCATATCTCGGTGGGTTTCAGAATTTTCAGTTTATCTTGAAATAGTACCCAAGTCATACTATCCTTAATAAACTTTTTGAATGAAGTTCCAGGAAGTGTATCAAGTAGTCTTATTCAATGTAAAAACTTATATTTCCTCTAAAAACTAGTTGTTATCAAGCACACAACAGACATAATGAAGCAAATTTTGTTATGTCTTCACTGTTGCTTGCTGAATTTCACTGACTTTGATGAGCTGGAAAGTCATTGCTAGTTCAGGAAATAATGAATGATTGATTTGAATTATAGAAGCGGCAATAGGAGTGAAGCTGCGGAATATTCTGGTTTGAGGTACTGGCTGTGCCATTTGGAGTCTTTCCTCAAGAGCATCTCTTATATAGTCAACATTTTTTTTCGAATAGAAATATGTGACTTTTTGAAAATTATAGGAGTAATACTTGAAAACATTCATAGGTTTCATCATCTGGTTGTTAATTGGCCTCTGAAAGCTAGCATTTCTAACCAACCTCTTCACAGTACCTCCTATCCCATCACATGGCCCCTTTCCATGAGCTGTTAGACCAGTCAAATTATACATAAAAGAGGCCAACTTGGAAAGAAATTCCAAAAGTTGAGATTTTTTTTTTTAGGGGCTTCCTTATGGTGAGGGGAATCATGTATCAAAAGTACCCGAGGGTGTTGGGTGAGCACGAGGTGGAGGGGGGGGGGAGAGGTTAACAATTCACTTCTAAAATGACTTAGAAATATAAATACATAGCTTTCGTGATTGGTTTTTAAGATACTTGTAGCTATTGCGTTTAATGTATACAACAAATTGTATAAATTAACTACTAGTAATTTATTTTAAAATTTATTTCTCAATTGCTTAATTAGCTGTGTAAATTCTGATAAAACCCTTAATCATGCGTTAAAATATGAAAATTCTTTTAATACAGGTCATAATATTTTATTATACCGTAAAGCTGTAAACGTAGTGGTACTCTCATTAACCAAATAAAATTTACGTAAAAAATTCTGAATAATCAAGATTGTAGTGCCCATTTTAAGACAGGAGACAAAATTATAAATCTAAACCAGCGCAACATTTTTCGTAATATATTTTTAAATTAAATATTTAGCTCAGAAGTACTGCACTAGTTTGTTTTTTCCCGAATAAGTGGAGTTCCCATTATAAACTTGTAGAACCGTACTAATTTAAGCATTTCTGCGACAATTAAATTTTTAGCTTGATCTTGTTATTAAGGATGTCTGTGAGAGCATCACACATTTATTTGATACGGGTTTGAAGGCAAGATTGGCTGATTCCATGACCAAACACCTCGGTATTTTAAATGCGCAGCACAAATTTTAATCAGCAGTCAGAAGACGTGATGGGGAGGGGGGGGGAGGGTCGGATACCTGTGCGAAAACTACAATACCGTACCACTTCGCTATAATTCACTTTGCCTACGTAAAATACACAGGCGCAGCGTGGAGAAGCATTACGCTCCCGCCACGCACGCACGAGCGGGAAATTTAATTTGCCTTCACTGCGAGAAAGTACTTCAGCTAAGTTAAGTCACTTTCTTTTCCCTCCACCACCCCCTTCGCTCACCAATTTCACCGAAGCTCCCTTCTTTGCATGCGAACTTGCGCGCACGCAAGAAGAAATTCGGAGGCAAGGAACTTGCGAATTTCCACGGCAGCAACTGCGCCGGAAAACAACTGCAGTTAAGTTGGACTCATTAAGATTTCACGAGCTGAGCTGTTCCTGCTCTGAATAGTGAGCAATATAAAAGACGTGGGCACGAAGGAGTTTTATTTCATTGCCAGTACCTCCGACATATTCTTACTGCTGCCGCGTAGATGAAATGACAAGAAGTACACTGCAGTATAACATTTTCTTGAACGTAAGCATTAATTAATTTATTTTATTTGGTTTCGCATCCGTTTAGAAAGTGGGATTATATTTTTTTAAGCCTGACGAATTTATGGAGATTATTTTGGTGCTCATGCCCACAATCTAATTGATATATTCCGCGCTAAAGCTTATTTTACATGGCAAAAAGTGTAAATCATTCGTTTTGAATCTACAAGATTGTCGTGAGCTATCGTAGACATTTCTTGAATGTTTAAAATTGTCTACGGTGATTTAACTTTAAAGTAAGTTTGCTGGTTTATAGCCATAGATTATTAGATTCATTAAAAGTTTAACTTTGTGCGTAGGCCAAATTAGGGAGCTGATTGTTCTAGTTAAACTTCGTTCACAAGCAAGGCATCAATCACAGTTCAAATATATATATTGGTATCTAGTTGTACGATTGCTTTGTATTGAACATCTAGCAGAAATATATATGGCTCTTTAATTAACTTTAGTGTGTATTAGAGAGAGACACAAATTAACAAGTTAATCTGTTAACTGTAAACTCTAAATATGGATGGGTGAGAATTTCACTGTTTAAATCAGTTAACAGTTTCTGAACTATCAAACTGTCTCTTCAGTCAATTAAACTGGCGATTCAGTGAATATTTGTCCGTTTGCTTTCGATTATTGGCTTAGTGAAATTTTTTACTGATTCATCAACTAATTTATTCGCTGTTTACCAGTGATTAGCTTTTTTACTGATGGATCAGTTAAACCGCGTGGACCAATTGAAATGACAACACACGAAACCTATAAAATATACTTTCTAATATGTAGTATGCGTCTGTAATATTAGCACTTTACGAATTGACATTAGCTCTCCATTTTTAATTTCGTTTTCACTTATCATCGTAGCGCTCGGTTTGAAGGTTAAGATTGGATGAAAGACGGTGAAGGATGTTCATTCATACCTAGTTTTTATATTAACAATGCTAATGTTGCCAACTGAACTACAATCGTAAAGAATTTGTATAAAATTCCAAACTACATATTTTCGGTACGATGTAAAAGATGCATTTTCGCCGTCGACGTCAGCATAGGTTTGGTAGCGTGGTTGGTAAAGTGGCAGTGCGGAAGTGGAACACTGGGTTGAAGTCACAGGCAAAGTCAGTAATTAAAAACATTTTTGTAAATGACTTTAAACTGCACATCAACAGTGACTCTTGGAAATATATTTATTTATCGCAATAATTTGGCTAAATTGCTCAAACAAAATTCACTGCATACAGTTTTTGTGTTACTAGTGAAATGTTTTCCCTGAACCAACTAGTGATTTTCCATAGATTATTAGTGGTACCATTTTCACTGATTCAAGCAGTTTCAGTTGACTTTGAATCAGTTATTTTCACTGATTAGAGTGAAGAGTGTAATTACGGACTATAAAGAAACCTTCCTGCTGGTCTGCATCCACTTTCAGAAAAAACATCTTTAATTTCGTTAGTGAAAATTTATCTGAGGGGGCTATGGTCGGAGTCGACTGATTCGCTATAAGTGGTCTTTTTTACATACTGGAGGGGGGGGGGAGGGCATAATATGGATAACCGTAAATTTATGTTTTAAAAGCAGTTTGCGTGAGTTAACCTGTATACTCGCTACAGAAAGGTGATGTTTTGTCCTTGCGTTTACTTCTGCACATAGTCGATGGAACCATACCACACAAACTATACGCTGAGTTAATAATTTTAATCCACTGTAGATGTCGCCTCTACAATTTATGCTGTTGTTCTGTTCTTTGAATCTTATCGTCTGCTAGGTTCATCATATTTGCTCTATATGTGGATGGGTAACCACACGTTAACAGGAGTTAAGATATCTTTATGCTCGCTGTGGACATAGGAGGTACAATGGCCACCTGGTTCATATTGTTTATCCATGATTTCGTTTGTTGTAGTGTCTTCTGTCAGTGGAATATGTTCATTTCATGAATTCTACTGGTTACTTCAGGGAACAAGATTTACATTATTATCCATTTCTGCGAACAATGAACAGCCTTGCGTTTCATTGCACCATGAGCAGAAGTTGAGGTAGCCTATCGGACTAATAATAGTTACCATTAAAACTCTTTTACAATTATAATGGCAATTTTTCCCCGGAAGCATGTTTACCCCGGTCTTCTGTAAGTGGTGATTGGTGATCAGACCAAAGGTGGTTTGGATGTTTAAGATGTGCTTTAACAAACATTATCCATACTGCGAAGACTTGATATTGCTTTCCTATAACCAAGATCAGAGGCATTTTATCCGGAATGAATAATTTTAAAAATGAAAATTCACCCAGGTAGGGAAATGAATGCGGAACTACTACATCATCAGTAAGATTCCAGATTATATAATTAGTATATAGTCTGTCTCCGTTTGCTCGATCACATGGCCAAATATCATTATGTGTACTTCACGAACCTTCGTAAGTTCTCTAGGATCCATAAACGAAAAATGTATTCAGACGTTTAAAAACTTTAAGTCACGCCGTTGGTACTATTTACATCAGAACTCCATATGTTTTCAGTGCATTTTTGACAAAGAGGTGGAAACCATGGTATTTTACAGCCAATCTCTAGAATAGCTCAAATTGCTTGCACTAAGTTAATAACAAAGAAATGCTTAGTCCAAGATGAAATGGAATATCAATTGTCCCTAGTATTTTTGTAAATAAATGTTTTACCTTAAGTCAAATCATAATTTTTTTGCATTTAATATGAAAAAAAATTGTCTATTCCCCTTTCCTAGCCCAATTCAGTGTTGTGTTTTTCAAACCTGTTTTGAAAAGCTTTATTTTATTAATAATTTTTTGACAATATTTAATTTTTGTAAAAGATAAAATATTTGCGCTCTTTGTTATTCTCTTTGACATCCAAGAAAGAAAGAACACCCAACGTATAGACATGTTATACATTGTTTTTGTTTTGTGGTGTTTTGATATAGCAAACGGAAGTTTTTGCTGCTGTCCACGGGTGGATTTTTATTACAGTATATTCATTTATCCTACCACGTTAAGCTGATGCTTTATCTATCGTACACCTTCAAGAAACTAAATAAACCATCGAAAATGTTTTATAATTCAACACTACGCCTGACTCGTATTCAGCATCGGTGTCTTGAGAGCCGAAGAGGGTAAAGCGAGGTGAGTATGGAGCAGTGCCGTAATGAAAAGGTGGGAGAAACGGGTAGATCCCCGAGAAAACCCGCCGACCAGCGGCATGGTCTGGCAAGATTCCTACATGCGAAAATCCGGAATCGATCCCGCCAGGAATTGAACTCGGTTCGCCTAGGTGGGAGGCCAGAGGTCTAACTACTATACCACCGCAGCTCCCGTATCGCATTTAGGAAGGTGAGGTTTAATCCTGGCAGAATGCATGTGGGTAGATTTTCAAAAATACTTTCCAATTCCCATCTCAAGGAATATCCAGTACAGTCATTAAACACGTGCTTTCCTGTCACTTTCGCATTTAAATAATATTATGTTTATCGTCTCTTCCTACAATACACCTAAATCTGTCGTTAACATAGGTATATAGAGGACAGCAAAATAAATTTTCTCTTTAATGTTTAAATATTGAACACTTAATCATTGTAGAAAAACATATACAATGATTTATGTATTTTTCAAATATTCGACCCTTACTAATCGATAATATTTACACTGTAAAATTTTGTAATTTTTACAGAGAATTTCTTTGTACACATACGAAATTTAGTAAAAGTACAAATATATTAATTGAAATTATTTTTCTTGGTAACGTTGCAAGAGCCGCATCTAAAATACATGTTTTTATCATTATTGATCAGACATCACTTTAAATCATTATGTCTGACACAAATGATTACGTATGTAATCACGTTTTCGTTTATATCATAATATCAATGTGTTTACGAACGATGCTTTATTAAAAAATAATCATTGAACCGTCGGAATGAGGCGGAATGCTTTTTTATGATGTTCTTCCGAGAGTAGAAAATGTTTCCTAGGAAAAATAAACTTATGCAATCATGTGACCGTGTGGATTTCTCAAGATGCCAGGTAATATTTGTAACCAACCTAAAAGACTGTGTAATATTTCGTAGGTACAAGGTGACAAAATAAGTTCTTACTGTATTTGACGTAGCATGTTAAGTAGTGATGACTGATAAGGAAATATGTGCGTCACTAGCCGTAAAAGCGGTTTGGGGTGGGAGTGGTGACATTGTGCTTGACGAACACAGGCGCGTCGCATACACAGCAGTCGTAGTTCGAGCAGGGGCGAAGAGAAATGGAGGTGTCGAAGTAACTCGTTCGAAATTGTCTGCTTTACAACGTCAACTTGGGCTTGTCCGCAGCTGCATCGAATCACCTAATACCTCAACCCTTTGGAAATATGCTAGTGCGGTGAATGGACACACCGCCAGGCATCGGTTCCTGAATCCCGGAGTAGGCGGCCACAAGTTCTGGATGACGAGGCGTTGAAGACGGTCACAGAGGAGTGCAGCTGCCAAACATTTGGAGAGCTTGCCGAACGCTTCCAGGTGTCTGACGAAAGAGTCGGAATTCGCCTCCACCTCAAAAGGAAGGCGCTGAAGTTGATNTCCAGGTGTCTGACGAAAGAGCCGGAATTCGCCTCCACCTCAAAAGGAAGGCGCTGAAGTTAGAAAGTGTGCACCCGACACACAGCCGGAAGCCGACAAGCAACAACGAGTGACAGCCTGTTTCTCGTTGCTTTATCGGCAGCGCAGCGCACCCATATTCTATCGAGCGATCAACGATGACAAGTGTGTCCTGTATGAAACTCCCGAGCGTGCCAGACATTGGTTGTCACCACGGGACCCTGTACCTTATATCCACTGCTAAACCCACGCCAACTGGTGCACTATGAGCTATGGGCCAAATCATCACTGCGGACATGCCCTCGCAGCAGTTGGAACGTGTGGCACAGGCACTGAACCAGAAGGAGCCAGCACTGGTTAATCGTAAGGGCGTACTGCGGCTTCACGACAATGCCACGCCTCATGTGGTGCGGGTAGCCAGGGATACAACGCGACTACTTCACTGGGAGACAATGTGTCATCCATCGTACTCCCTGGATCTTGGTACAACTTGTCACTTCGTTCATTCCCTTGACAACCACACTCGTGGCAAATCCTCCGCAACTGAGACAGACTTGCGGCAGTCTGTCATGGAATTCTTTGAGTCTGAGACCTCCGAATTTTTACCGTTACGGCATTTCGCAGCTGGAGGCGCGTTGGCAAAAAGTACTGAATCTCGATGGATATTACTTAAAGAACTAACGGTATGTGGCATTTGCCGTATACCCTTTTGTTTCTGACAATCTTGTAAAGCAGAACTTCTTTAGTTACCTTGTACTTAACGCATCTTGTCACGATGCAAACATATCTAAAGAATTTATTCTGCGGTTACAAAACTTCAACTATGTAAATGTGTAGTACATCTTAAAAATTTTTTGTGTTAATCTATATGCTCGGTAATACTCTAAATCACTAACCTCAATTCAGAACTGATATAATTTTTTTGTCCTAAGTAAAAAAAAATATATGTATGTTGTTGATATTACTGTCAAAATACTCCAACAGTTGTGAAACAAATTGGTCATGTAGTAAAAGGCTTTGAGAGAGAATACAGACGGTACTGGTTAGTGTCTCAATGCCGGGAGAGTATTGCATTTTTATTTTAGGAAATGTATCGTGAAAGATTACGTTCAGTTATTTCTTCACTACGACTGTTTCCGAGGGCACAAAAATTAATTTTATTTTCACTTGTCAGTATGTATAAATAGAAGGTTATGAAATGTGATATTTCAAATAAAGGTTTTGTTTTTGTTTTTTTTGCAAGAAAACATCCTGTAGCCGGAACAAAAATCTTTCTTGAAGGATTAGTTTTCAAGAATTTTTCTTGTAAATTTACGAAAAAAATTGCAGTGTTCCAAAAAAATTTATATTGAGGGCGAAATGTTAGTTATATGCTAAAGCAGGAATGTGAACCAATGCTATTCTATAAAACCTGCATTTCTTGGTTACCATATAGTACATTTTCGGACTAGGTCACTAGGCGGACTACCAAGGTAGAATGAAAACAAACACCGCATTGGTCCCTGGAAATCGATTTAAAGTAAACAATCCTATGCCATTTTTGGAGAATTTAAATTTATGGCTTGGGTGTAGAAGCTACTACTCTGTATAAAAATATTTTAAAATTATAAATGGCGCACTTAACAGCTGCCTTCTGCGCATGGAGGTTTGCACGCTTACACTTATAATAATATTTATTTCTCTAATATTGCTATAGCATTCCAAGCACAACTTGATTTCTGTTCACTCAGAAAAGTGATAATGTCTTGGAATGTTTGTTGTTAAGAAATTAACTGATGTTTTGACTGAGATGTGTGAAGAACAAGGACTTGCATTATTTCAGCCAGTCCCTCTTCACAGATTGATAAACACAACAGTGCTGATACTAAATGTGATGACGAGACATTCCGTTAGGATTTAATGGTAACTGTAGTATGATTACGTCTACAAACCGAATAATAGCTAAGACTGAAGATAACCTGTCACTTTTTACGAAATATAATATCCATAATTTATATTTTTGCGCTAAAACTCATGTATAACAACGACCTATGAGCACAACATGATAAATAATTCATCGTTTTGTGCTACAGGACAAAAATCAAGTAAAACTAGACAGTACGTAGGGTAGGATAGAAGACAACATAAAAAGAGGCTTCCTGTAGCTCTGCATTAAAGGATTCTCAGGAAATCGTTGGCCGATTGCACTTCGAATGCGAAATAAATGAGACGTTGAGGACAAGTATAGTGGACAATAAGATACATACATTGCTTTGTACAATTTAAGAGTAAAGATAGTTTGGAGATACTCATCCTGGTGTAACATTGAGCAGAAACAGATATGGACAAAATAAAAGGTAAACGAAATGGGAATAACAATTTGGGAAAGTTTGGCAATGCGCAAATTCCCGAAACATAAAATCAAGACCAGACTATGAATTATTTAATACATTTTGAATGGTTGGATTTATTGGCAAGCCATTTCAATGCAAGAAACATTAATAAACAAAAATATTAGATTAAGCCTAAAATTTTCGAATAAAAAAATTATATTTTTTTACAAAAAAATAAGGAATATATACCACTATACGAGTTAAGATGCCAAAATTATTGTCTTATATTTAAAAATTAATATCCTATAATTTATGGAACTTAAAATTACATATCTAATATAACCAAATATTTTTCAAGAAATATTTCAAATACAAACTTCCAATAAAAAGAAATTCTATTAAAGTTAAGATTTTTTATTTTGTTATTGTAAATTTCAAAATCGTAAAGCAATTTTTGCGTATGTACTCGTTCTATTGTTTCTGTGTGTTGTGATTCGAAAATGAGTTCATAAGTGCCCTATTCATAGCTAGAACGTGATCCAGAGATCATCTTCCTCGGAGTTCGTCTGAGGACAGTCCTGGCATCAATTTAGTTAGGTATAATCGAAGTATACTATTACCATGTATCCTGCGCATGTGCATTGCAGATTCTTGTTGCAAATAAAAACTTTACTACTAAAAAAAGTCACATTTGTGACGACACACAAATCAAAAGTATCTTTAGTCAATTAAAATAGAGATTGTTTCTTTATATGATGGCCAAATTTCCCGTAAATTGCAACCTAATCAGTGGTTCATGTATGATTTAATGTTCAGTAATATTTTAATTTGTTAATTGAAAACTCTGAAAAACAGTGTCGAGCAGTGGATAAGAACATTGTTTCTTAAAAATGAACTGCGGGTAGAATCGGACTTGTTCCTTAATAATTTATATTATGATTATTTGTTATCACGGCACATACATGTTAACGAAATTAATTATTTCATTCAATAGTTTTCTCGTAATTGCGAAAAAAAAAATTCCTGCAAAAATTGTGCATGTATCTGACTTTGGATCCTATATTTTAAAACTACAGAATAGAAGACAGGCCTCTTTTATACTGATAATCTTATACCTTATACTTCCATATTGATTTGTAAATTGTTCGTAGCGCATACTAGTGATTGAACACACGTATACAATGATAGTTGGACTGATTCGATTTTTTTTTGCCAATATTTTCTTTACAATGATGATATGGTATTTTAATATTAAACACAAAAACGTGTATTAATAACGTGTGCCAAATATTTGCCATTTCGAGATTCGAACTTGCACTCTTGGCATATCTAGCCACAATGGTGCCACTGAGATATTGATGCAGACACCATACAAACGAACTTTAATAAATATGTATTAGGAATAGGATTTGTACTTAAATTATGTTTGAAAGTCTGATAACAAAATGGTTTCAGAGGAGGCACTTGATTGAAACAGAAATTCGAGAAGCTTTGATTTAGCTTAATCTTTGATGTATTATGATTACATTTCCTTTGAAATATTACTGTCGAAATATTCCATCCATTAAATCGGCATATGTCTGATTCAACACATTGACAGAATCAGTCTTAATAGTATTTTTTGTAGGTCGTTAAGTTTGACTAGCTTCAACTTGCATGTAATATTAGAAAACCTGTCTTATTTGAAGTTCGCCATGTTTATTTTCGACTTTAATACGTCGTTAGTCCTACCCTCAGTCCGGACTAAAAGCTAGTCCGTTATAAAGCAAGATGACCCCCGGACGGAGGGTTGGAGGGTGATCTTTCCTTAGTCTGGACAAAAAACGACTATTAATAAGGCCCTAAGCTCTTTCTTCTGAAAACTTAATTTGTTATCAAATATTGCTGCATTTTATGGTTCTGTTAATTCAAATATTAAAACAAATTTAATGAATCCAATTGACATACTCGAAATGTATTAAGTAGTTGAAATTTTGTTCTTGATTTTATGTTTCGGGCTTTGCGAGACCTTTTCAAAGTCATTAAATCAGCCGTTTCTGCCTCTGTATAGAGGTGCCAGCGCGTTATTTGATGCCGTGGTTTGTTAATCATGTTCACAAACACACTGTGTGGCCAGACCACCCACACTAAAAGGCATTTTTAAAGGCCGTTCAAGGTAATGTAAACATTTTTCACATCAACCTTTAAAAAAATGCCACTATCACTTCTAGCATATATATCGACGGACACAGTGACCGACAAGCACCCAGTAAAGTTGCCTACGACGGAGGGAAAATAGTTCCATGCCTTAACTTTGAATAAAAGTATTAGGTAC
The DNA here is from genome assembly GCA_002778355.1 of Clitarchus hookeri. Classification (NCBI taxonomy): domain Eukaryota; kingdom Metazoa; phylum Arthropoda; class Insecta; order Phasmatodea; family Phasmatidae; genus Clitarchus; species Clitarchus hookeri. The sequence continues at coordinate 718,206 of NQII01000462.1, read as the reverse complement.
ACATATGTGAATACTGCAATTATTTATTTTATTTTATGTTTTCTTATACATGTATTTTTCTATAATTAGCAAGTGTTTTAAATATTTAATTTTCTAACAATGACGAGATTGCAGCTCTCTGGTAGGTTGGTCTGGTTGACAGTGAGGTCATTCGAGACGGAGCTCAAAGAAGCAGGAAGAGCTAAGGAATCGGTCATTGGATGTAGTACGGAATCATCCCAGCATTCGCCTGGAGTGATTTTGAGAAACCATGGGAAAACCGAACTCAGGACGGCCGGGCATTAAATAGACTCCAGGTCCTCCCGATTGCAACTGACGGCCGGTTCACTCTAATGAAATTCAATTATTCAAGTGATTGTGTTCATGTCACGGAGCACGATGTAGTTATAAGTGTGGTAAGTAAGTTTCATGATTTATACGCAATTAAAGGTACGACACATTGCGTAAACTGCAAATGTTTTTGCGGACTATTCATCAGAACCCTGTAGGTAAGACCTATATATTAGCCAAAGAGGGTAGTCGTATAGTGCAGCAAGCCTTGTGTAAAAAAAGCAATCATGAGTGTTCTGGAAGGACACCCGTTATACCGGTTCAAGCATAGAGATAGTGATGAAAAGGGCGGGGGGGGGATGTCACGTGGTTGTGTCTGTGCAGAATACACTGGAAGTTATGGGCGGTAGCCCCAACCTCGGCAGATACTATAAACCTCTCGAGATGCAGTCGATAGGGTTTTAATTATATATTTGTCTTCGCTTTTTGTTTTTTGGCGTTGAAATATACCACTCCTCGTCGTTGACTATTTTCTATGTCATGTAGTTAAGCATTAAAAAATAATACTGAGCAATTATACTTCTCATCATCTCCAACGTCAGTTTTTGGTTTTCAATTATTTACCTCCAAGAGCCACTGAATTCTACGAGGTCAACCTGGTTGCACTTAACCGCTCGGGGAGCTCTATTCTAGTGTTATTTAATTTAAATGTCTGCGTAGTCGATAGCCCATCCTCTCTTGCCATGTCATTGGGATAGAAGTTCAATACTGGTAACAAAAACAAACAAGTCATTTTATTTTATTTCTGAAGAGTTCTTATACTTGGAATTGCGAGAAAGTAATTTCACTTCTGCGAATTCCGGTGCTACTTTCCTCTACACTCACCAGAATTTTATTCCTTCCACAAGAGTTGATCAGGCATTATCAGTCAGTCCACAAACGCACTCGGAAGAATTCATAAAAAAGTTTCACTCGGCACGGTGGGCACGTCTCCGAAGGACGTTGTTTACGACGTGAAATGGCTGGAAGTCGAGGAGGGAAGGAAAACACTTCAGTGGTGCCCCATGCCGGAGTGTGGAGGTGATGTAAAGGGATGGCGGGGTGAAGAGGGCACCCACGCCACTCAGACCCCCCTTTGGATCGCTTCAACTTTGTAGCAGCGTTAAGTGCTGAGACCCTCGCGCCCTAGTTCAGACTTTCCAGCTACTGTTAACAACAGGCTTTAACAGAGAAAACGCCACAAAACGTACAGCTATAAAGAGTACCGTAAGCGGGGGTGATTTTGGAGATGGGGTGACTTTGTGACACAGGATTTTTCAAGGTTATTTATATTTCCTTCCATTTCAAAGATTCTTTGTAATTTTCAGCGGTTTAAGTGGCACCACTGAATGTCTGAAACATCCCACTGAAATAGGTGTATATTTAAATCTTTATTTTTCGTGTCACAAAGTAACCACAGTTTACAGTATGTGAAAATACAAAAAAAAATTTCGGCACACTCGTGGCAAGGATTGTACTCGGACAAAATTGTGACACCTAGAAAGAATGATCCAAAATGGATGTAACATTGCACACGAGGGTATATATATTTTCAGAGCTGCAATGAGATATCCTAAATAGAAAGGGCACCAGAGATCATTAGTTGTTCCACCACGAATATAGTGATGGAAGAAGGTAACCAAAAAAATTTAGTATGTCTCGTTGGTGCTTTATAAATATATTTACCAGCATATAACNAGTGATGGAAGAAGGTAACCAAAAAAATTTAGTATGTCTCGTTGGTGCTTTATAAATATATTTACCAGCATATAACTGAAATTAATAGGGCTGGCGTTGTGGTTCTGCGTGAGGCAAGGTAGACGCATCATGCAATTTCCAGGCATGTGGAGCATCCTGATATCTCAGAGATCCGATACGTACTTGAAGGCACTCACACACGTCATGAGTTTGCCGGACTATTGAGACAAACTGCGTCAAGGGAGGTGCGTTCTATAGTGCACCAAGCATTATGCAAAGTCATAACATTGGCGCGTGCCTCCCGGAGCACAGTTACCATGCAACACCACATCATGTTATTCCGCATCATATCTAGGCGACTGGTATCAGCCAGGCTGCTAGCTCTTTGTCGTATGCGTGAAACGACGGCGTTTAAAACGCTGCTTCAACGAGGAGGCATGGAGAGATGACTAGTAGTGTCTTATCATGTTCAACGATNATAGTGATGGAAGAAGGTAACCAAAAAAATTTAGTATGTCTCGTTGGTGCTTTATAAATATATTTACCAGCATATAACGGAAATTAATAGGGCTGGCGTTGTGGTTCTGCGTGAGGAAAGGTAGACGCATCATGCAATTTCCAGGCATGTGGAGCATCCTGATGTCTCAGAGATCCGATAGGTACTTGAAGGCACTCACACACGTCATGAGTTTGCCGGACTACTGAGACAAACTGCGTCAAGGGAGGTGCGTTTTAGTGCACCAAGCATTATGCAAAGTCATAACATTGGCGCGTGCCTCCCGGAGCACAGTTACCATGCAACACCACATCATGTTATTCCGCATCATATCTAGGCGACTGGTATCAGCCAGGCTGCTAGCTCTTTGTCGTATGCGTGAAACGACGGCGTTTAAAACGCTGCTTCAACGAGGAGGCATGGAGAGATGACTAGTAGTGTCTTATCATGTTCAACGATGAATCTCAGTTCTTTATTTTCACGGATGATCATCGTATGGGAGTATGCTGATGCCGAGTAGAGAGGACACAGTCTGCCATTGTTGCGGAGAGATACACCGACGTTCTATTTATCAGAATTATGTGGGGAGATAGAGAGGGCATGGCTGCAGTTAACCTGTGTTTGTGATTCGAAGGACACTGACGGCCAGTACGTCCTGTTTCTTCATATGTTAACTTTCATGAGACAGCATTCTTATATAGTCTTTCAACACTATAATGCTCGTCCAATCATGCAATATATATATATATATATATATATATATATATGAAGAATGCCAAGTTAATTTTAAGGAATTCTGCCAACCAGCGAGTTTCCCCGAATTGGTAACTCTTTGAACATGTGTGGGATCAGCCCGGACGTCAAATCAAAACTGGTGCCGATCTGTAGGATCTCGAGTGCCACTTACAACAGCTGTGGGCCAACTTACCTCAGAAGACGACACAAAATGACTTCTCCGTCTCCATTACGAATCGAATCTTTGCCTTTAACCAGCACTGAGGGAATGTTACACAGACATGGGACCAGCGGTATGCCCGTACTCCCATTTATGTTGTTTGTGTTATCTAGCTTTGTAATGACTGCAATCATTTCACACGAAGTTTGGTCACGTGCAGTTGCGTTTAGTTTCCACCACTTATTCTAGGTGCCTAAATATTTTTTCCGTGGGTGTAATTAATTTTTTATCCCTTTTTCCACTAGAAGATTCCGAACACATATGTCATGGTTGTTTTTTTCCTTTACCCTACATTTTTGTTGGAAGTGGTTTGAATTAAAATTTAATAGTGGTTTATTTACAAAGAAACGCTGTCGGCAAAATTTAAGCTTGAAAGTGGCTGGGTGTCCAGACACCTCACATGTGAATTAGAATACCGTAAGCTATCATTAATTTCTTAGTGAGCTTGGGCAGAAAACTTCGTGTGCACTCACACGGGATGTGGGGGAAGGACACGCCAACAAAAGACACACAAACCTTAGAAGAAAAGCAAACAAAACTTATATATTCATTTAATAATTTACACGTTGGGTGTCCCTACTTTCTTCTAACTTTCACTTTCCCGATTAAGTGTTCATTCTTCTACCAATGTTTGTAGATGCCTCGACCATGTCTTTGCTTGCTTTTACTGGGTGCTTACTTGTACATTGTCCATAAATTAAAAACTTTAAATATGGTATATCATTGTCTTCTTCAAAGTTTACTGAAAAAGCAGAAAAATATAATTTCCTCCTAGCTTTAACCACACAAAGTGCAAATATATGTGCTTGAATATGTTTGTTCTGTCTCTCAGGAGAAAATAAATGATACCAGGCTTCGCCAAATTTAAGGGACGTACTTTCACAAAGTGTAAACCTATCTCGACCCCCAGAAGCTATTTTTTGGTTGGGCCAAAATTGGCTAAACATAAAAATTACATTGGGTTGTATGTTGGTCTAACATCATGTTATTAGTTGACACCAACCAATACTCAGCTATTTACCAACAAAGACTTCGTAGTATAGCTAATATAGGCTGTCCTTTTTTATAATCCACAGTCTGCAAATATATCCAACGGGAGGTGGGCGCGAACCTATACCCTTTGTTTTACTTGTCTGGTGTGCCACTAACTACACTATAATAACTTTCGTAAAATTTATTGAGAAATTGTTATAAATTTACAAAAGTTCATGAAAATACAATTAATATAATTTTAAAACGTAATATTTGTAACGTTACAAGAGCCGTATTTGTAATACAGCTAGAAGATTTTTGAAACGACCAGTAATCACTTTATGTCGCGAAATCATAGTTACGATCTTATTTCAATTAAAGAAATTAACTTTGTTTATATATGACGTGCTTTTAAATAATAACCGTTGAATTAGGATAATGTTTTTATTTTAACGTTTTTTCAATTTTAAAATAATTATTTGCCATTTGCTGTACATTAAAAACTTGAATGATTACACATTTATGTGTATATTACTTGACCAGCAATTTTTTAAACTAACCGAAGAACTTGTAATGACAATCAGTTTGTTACCAAGGCCAATAACTGGCATTCCGAAGCAAAGTTTATAAAATAATATATTCTATGATTATAAAACCATCTGTGAAACTTTTCAACCTGCCTGAAGACTTATAATCCTTCTGAAATGTAATAAATGCTAACCTCTTTTCGTTTCACAAGCCATGGAGGCTGAGCGGTTAGCCTGGTCACCTACAAAGGCGAGCCGGGTTCAATCCCCGGTCGAGTCACTCCCAGATTTTCGCATGCGGGAATCGTGCCGGATGGTGCCGCTGGTCGCGTGGGTTTTCTCGGGGATCTCCCGTTTCCCCGCCCTTTCGTTCCAGCGCTGCTCCGCATTCACCTCGATGACCCTCATCGGCTTGCAAGACCTCACGGTTAAGAGCCGTCCAAACCTCTTCACACACTCACTCACTCACTAAATTATTGCCCGAGTCAATAAGCCATAACCATATCACTCAGACAATATGAAGGCGTGTTAGATGAAATAGTCGTGTCGTAAAGTGTGTGCGTTATAACCCACAGATTGCCGATTCGAGTCTCGGCTCTGGAGACATTTCTTTTGTGAATATAATTACAAAAATTTTTCCTGAAATATGATTTTTTTCCTAGTTGTTTTTGAGAGCGTTATTGAAATAATTTTGTTTCCTTTTGTCGATAATTTTAGTATAAATACAAGCCTTAATTTATTGTACTGCATAATTATTTATTGTAATTTTTCCAAGAAATATTTTTGTACGATTAGATATTCTTTTGACAACGTTCCCAATTTTTTTTTTTTTTGTAAAAGTTCAAAAACGTTTTACAGTGTACTTCACTTAAACTCTACATACATGGTGACGAAATATGANATATATATATATATATATGAAGAATGCCAAGTTAATTTTAAGGAATTCTGCCAACCAGCGAGTTTCCCCGAATTGGACCCTTTGAACATGTGTGGGATCAGCCCGGACGTCAAATCCAAACTGGTGCCGATCTGTAGGATCTCGAGTGCCACTTACAACAGCTGTGGGCCAACTTACCTCAGAAGACGACACAAAATGACTTCTCCGTCTCCATTACGAATCGAATCTTTGCCTTTAACCAGCACTGAGGGAATGTTACACAGACATGGGACCAGCAGTATGCCCGTACTCCCATTTATGTTGTTTGTGTTATATAGCTTTGTAATGACTGCAATCATTTCACACGAAGTTTGGTCACGTGCAGTTGCGTTTAGTTTCCACCAGTTATTCTAGGTGCCTAAATTTATTTTCCGTGGGTGTAATTAATTTTTTATCCCTTTTTCCACTAGAAGATTCCGAACACATATGTCATGGTTGTTTTTTTCCTTTACCCTACATTTTTGTTGGAAGCGGTTTGAATTAAAATTTAATAGTGGTTTATTTACAAAGAAACGCTGTCGGCAAAATTTAAGCTTGAAAGTGGCTGGGTGTCCAGACACCTCACATGTGAATTAGAATACCGTAAGCTATCATTAATTTCTTAGTGAGCTTGGGCAGAAAACTTCGTGTGCACTCACACGGGATGTGGGGAAAGGACACGCCAACAAAGAACACACAAACCTTAGAAGAAAAACAAACAAAACTTATATATTCATTTAATAATTTACACGTTGGGTGTCCTTACTTTCTTCTAACTTTCACTTTCCCGATTAAGTGTTCATTCTTCTACCAATGTTTGTAGATGCCTGGACCATGTCTTTCCTTGCTTTTACTGGGTGCTTACTTGTACATTGTCCATAAATTAAAAACTTTAAATATGGTATATCATTGTCTTCTTCAAAGTTTACTGAAAAAGCAGAAAAATATAATTTCCTCCTAGCTTTAACCACACAAAGTGCAAATATATGTGCTTGAATATGTTTGTTCTGTCTCTCAGGAGAAAATAAATGATACCAGGCTTCGCCAAATTTAAGGGACGTACTTTCACAAAGTGTAAACCTATCTCGACCCCCAGAAGCTATTTTTTGGGTGGGCCAAAATTGGCTAAACATAAAAATTACATTGGGTTGTATGTTGGTCTAACATCATCTTATTAGTTGACACCAACCAATACTCAGCTATTAACCAACAAAGACTTCGTAGTATAGCTAATATAGGCTGTCCTTTTTTATAATCCACAGTCTGCAAATATATCCAACGGGAGGTGGGCGCGAACCTATACCCTTTGTTTTACTTGTATGGTGTGCCACTAACTACACTATAATAACATTCGTAAAATTTATTGAGAAATTGTTATAAATTTACAAAAGTTCATGAAAATACAATTAATATAATTTTAAAACGTAATATTTGTAACGTTACAAGAGCCGTATTTGTAATACAGCTAGAAGATTTTTGAAACGACCAGTAATCACTTTATGTCGCGAAATCATAGTTACGATCTTATTTCACTTAAAGAAATTAACTTTTTTTATATATGACGTGCTTTTAAATAATAACCGTTGAATTAGGATAATGTTTTTATTTTAACGTTTTTTCAATTTTAAAATAATTATTTGCCATTTGCTGTACATTAAAAACTCGAATGATTACACATTTATGTGTATATTACTTGACCAGTAATTTTTTAAACCAACCGAAGAACTTGTAATGACAATCAGTTTATTACCAAGGCCAATAGCTGGCATTCCGAAGCAAAGTTTATAAAATAATATATTCTATGATTATAAAACCATCTGTGAAACTTTTCAACCTGCCTGAAGACTTATAATCCTTCTGAAATGTAATAAATGCTAACCTCTTTTCGTTTCAGAAGCCATGGAGGCTGAGCGGTTAGCCTGGTCACCTACCAAGGCGAGCCGGGTTCAATCCCCGGTCGAGTCACTCCCAGATTTTCGCATGCGGGAATCGTGCCTGATGGTGCCGCTGGTCGCGTGGGTTTTCTCGGGTATCTCCCGTTTGCCCGCCCTTTCGTTCCAGCGCTGCTCCGCATTCACCTCGATGACCCTCATCGGCTTGCAAGACCTCACGGTTAAGAGCCGTCCAAACCTCTTCACTCACTCACTCACTCACTAAATTATTGCCCGAGTCAATAAGCCATAACCATATCACTCAGACAATATGAAGGCGTGTTAGATGAAATAGTCGTGTCGTAAAGTGTGTGCGTTATAACCCACAGATTGCCGATTCGAGTCTCGGCTCTGGAGACATTTCTTTTGTGAATATAATTACAAAAATTTTTCCTGAAATATGATTTTTTTCCTAGTTGTTTTTGAGAGCGTTATTGAAATAATTTTGTTTCCTTTTGTCGATAATTTTAGTATAAATACAAGCCTTAATTTATTGTAATTTTTCCAAGAAATATTTTTGTACCATTAGATATTCTTTTGACAACATTCCCAATTTTTTATTTTTTTTGTAAAAGTTCAAAAACGTTTTACAGTGTACTTCACTTAAACTCTACATACATGGTGACGAAATATGANATTTTTTTTGTAAAAGTTCAAAAACGTTTTACAGTGTACTTCACTTAAACTCTACATACATGGTGACGAAATATGAAATAATTGATAAAACAATTCAGTTTACTATCGCGTGTTATATTCCTAAAATTACGAGTAATGTCTCTAAATAATTTTCTCTTATATGTGCATGAAACTATAATAACAACTGATGCGTAATAATACACGCTAGTTTTTATTCAAACACTACATACACTCCACCATAGGTCTGCGTATCAACAAGCCAAAAAAACTTCAACTGCTAGCATATAGGTCTTAACTCCCTATTAATTCCTTTCAATTTCATGCATTACTTAGTTCCTCAAATTTTACAAAACAGTAAAGAAACATTTATTTTTATAAGAAATAAATTACGATTTTACTTGTATATTTGAATTGTCGCATAAACTGGCCATTTGGTTTACATACAAGCATTTAAACGTCTTTCATTTCAAGTCCCTTCTTTAAATGGGATTTTGAATTTTACTTGGATACAATGATGGATCAATGTAACATTGCTTATTTTATTCCAAAATATTAGCCAATTTTTTAATTCGATTACAGCGTTTTTCTAATCTTAGCAACGAAATCCCAATATATGGAGGCGTTGGTCAAATATACGCACACCTATCAGTTACAAAAGTATATTTTCCAACTAATAACCACACACAGCATAGTATAGACCGTTTATTCTTAAAGAAGCGCAGTTATAAACAAAACCTGAGTCATCAAGGAAACGAAAGGCGTATCCACTTTTGTCATTTAAAATATATNAGAAGCGCAGTTATAAACAAAACCTGAGTCATCAAGGAAACGAAAGGCGTATCCACTTTTGTCATTTAAAATATATTAATAAATATCTTATATTGACATCATATTTGAAACACAATGTTGACTCAACGTAACAAAAAAGTGATCATCACTGTCGTGTTCATAACATTTTCTCAACACATAAACCATAAAACGTAATTAAAGAAATATTAATTTTTGCAAATACTTCATACAATGCTAAAATAAATATTTTTTCCATTTAAACATTTTTTATACTAGTGACATAATGACGATCGTACAGTGCGCATAGTTGGCCCCACGGAAGTAAACATACAAGATGCCAACGGTAGGCTTTACAACAAGTAACCAACACATGACCAACAAAGAAAATGTTAATGTGACACAGCTTGGGTGACAAAAACCATAGATTTCATGAAAACGTACTAAATATTTTTTGTATTAAACTTTTCAATATAATAGTTTCCATTGTTGACATAATGTTGGTTACACGATTTTGGCCTAACTTTTGACAATTACCAACCATTGTGTTCACAACATTGATACAACGTGTAATCATCTAAATATACGTGTCTCAAAGAGAAAGGATATCATGCCTCAAAAACCCTTGTAGTTTACAAAATACAGGAAAGTGACATTGTTAACAAAACATTTCTTCTGCAAACCGAAAAAAATTTTAATTGAAGACATGAAAATACGTACCGATAACCAACATTTTTTTATCAACTTGTTATCAATCTTAAACCTACTATTTTAATGTCTATAAAAATTACACTTACGATATATTCTGTTATTTCTTGAGCTAGTGGTACCATTGTGTGAGGGGCGTTAAGTAATATTATAACATTTCCGTGGTAGCAAATTTTCTTTGGCATATGACGTTGGACCAACGTTGTTTTCATGTGTGTGTTCCAGTTTAACTCATAGACAACCTTTCCAACCAAAGGCAAACCGTTCGGCTCAACGTAGGTATCTACTGGAAATATCTGAGATGACGTCACCAAAACAAACACTAACAAACATATGTTTTTTTCCTCAGTAAATACGAAAAAAAGATATATCTATGTGTGCCAACCAAGCCCATTAGTCCATTATTTTAATGTGCCATATTAGGAAATGCCTTGGATATAGTACAGAATGTAATATTACATTTATATATATGATTTATTATATTATACACAAGAGGGAAGTACTAGTTGTCCATGGAACACAACCATCACGTCCCTGNTTATATATATGATTTATTATATTATACACAAGAGGGAAGTACTAGTTGTCCATGGAACACAACCATCACGTCCCTGAATGTGACATTGACAGTTATGATCTTATAAGACCCCTAACTTGAAAACACTACTTGATGCGCAATAAAATTGTTACTACAGCAGAATTTCACATATCAGAGAATATATAAGTGCCGTTGAAAAATCTATTTATCGGTTCACATAGTGACATACCAAGATTCTAGCAATCCGTGTGCAGGAACAAATATAAATTCATCATTAAAATTTGTAATACCGTTATTATATTACTCCTGAAGGGGATAAACATATATAAAAAAAATGCCGAAACTGAAAAACATATATCAAAAATAAATTGCGAAGGTCGAAGCTCTGTTTTACGATTCATTTTCACGGTCAGTATAAACAAGAGAATTTAATGAGGGTGATGAAAAAGTCGTAACGCCCTTAGAAAGTTCAATATCCAAGCTTTATTTTGTCCCCCCCTCCCTCCACCAGAGCAGCGACGATCCCCGAGAGTTTATACTGTACACAGTAATAGCCCTGGCCAACTCCGGAGATGCTATATACGGTAATGTTTACAGTGGTGGGAGTCAGCTATCCTCGACCTTATGGGATGTCGTGGACCTCCTGATACCCAGCGGCGCTGAGTTGCAGTTCGCGTCGATATTAGACAACTACCGCAAACCACCTGGTGTTCTTTGCTTTTTTTCTTCTTTTTTTTCTTTTTCATTCCTACCACAACCCCTGCCGAGACATTTTGCCCGTATCCCCCCCCTCCCGGAATTACGGGAATCAATAACAGGAGTGCATCTGAAAGAGAATAGCCCAGCAAACTGGAAGCAATAACTACGTGCTTTCTTCGCTGGCAATATCACAAACCCCAGCGCCTGTGTCTGTGAAAGCTCTTAATTGAACCCTTGGCGAATAAAATGTGGTAACAACAATAAAAAAAAAAGGAATGCCGGGTTCTTAATTTTGTTATGTGCCTAGCCGTCCATAATTTTCACTAGGAAGTGTAACACAGTACTTCACAGAGTTTCCGTCATCCATCTGTAAACACAGTTGGGCTACGTATCGCAGTAAAATGCAGTACTGAATAATGCGGAAACATTTTCAGAGCGGTAGTTAATATTTGGACTTATCTTCAAACGATTAAATTATTCTTTAGTGTATAATATCTTCTATCACCTGAGTATTTTTCAAAGTCGTGCTTTAGAACAATATTCCCGCTGTAAGTAAAAATAAGGTTGGCACTGACACTATCACTTTATTCTTGCGTCAACTATGTGAAACCATTTCAAAGGTTCATTTAAAACCACGAACTACCTCTATATGTAACTTATACATATATGATTGACTTTGTTTAGGGATTATTGAAGTAAGAATTAGTGTAAGTTGTTTAATTGTCCCTGCAGTGAAGAAAAAATTATCCTCACTTCTATCCCTAATTTTTGTGTCCCTTAATAGTCAACACTAGTTTATTATTTTTAGCATTGATTTGCCTTATTTTGAGGATTGTTATGTTGTGCGCTAAAAAACCGTCTTACTCAGAATTCAAAGGCATTTTACTGAAAAATAAAACGTAACCTACATATACAATTGCGCCATTTTATTTTTATTTAATCGAATACGTAATTTTTCTGATAATCAGTTAACAGTATATTCGTGTATGCTGTTTGTGTGTATTTTTCAGATAAATCTCTGCACACAACATACGTAGGCAAAAAAAAAAATATTCATACCGCCTCCAATGAATTAGGTCATAAGAAATGTTCTGTTTGACAAGGAAATATATCTGTAACATTTTAAGCGATAAAAACGCGTCATTTTATAACACGAGAATTGTACTATAACACTTAAAGCTCTAAATACTTTAGGTCGTAAAACAAACATCAACGTGTTTTACATAAATACGGCATTATTCAAAGCTCTCTCTCTCTCTCTCTCAAAATCTATGGTATGCTAATTCCCTGCAGTTCTAACAAGACATTCCGCAGAAATGATTTATTTCGGCACAGCTAAACCCACATCGTATGGTAACATAATCAGTCTTTATTTTAACATACACCCTGAAGAAAATACAGAGTTAAGACTTATCATTTTCCTATCACTATATGTTTAACTTCAGATGTGTGCATGCCTCCCAAGTGTTTTCTCCCCTCCCCAAAGAAATATGTAGGATTTTCGGAAGTCAAACGCCCAAAGTGCGCGACGTGATTACTTATGAAAAATAAAGTCGGAAATATATAGGCCAACGTATACCTAAACCGAATATTCAAGGAGATATGAGACTGAAAATTTGGTTTGGAAACGTATTTTCGCTGAATGCCTCGTACTTTCTGCCAGTGTTAATGATAGCGGTGATTTACACACAGTACGTCCCACACGATTTAATGGGACACGCTCATTTGGCGCGCTATGGAGCGTGTATTAGTGGAGGGCATGTCGTTATTTGCTGACGTATCGCTTCCTCAAGCCGAACTCTGCGCACAGACCGGGGATGGCCAGCATTACGCATGTGCCCCTGCAACATGGGAATCATAAGTAACCTTTTTTCTGTGGGCTTTGTAAGCGTTCTACAAGGCATTCGAAAAAAAAAAGTTCCCAAATTTCAAAGGATTATATATTCTTTAATATTCCGTTCCGGTATATAGTTTCCCGTATATTATCGACTTAATTTTTCAAAAGGAACCACCTGCTGCAATTTGGGCATTTAATTTCCGAACATTCTGTGTATTTAAAACTCTTTAATCGAATTCCACCTAAATGCAAACATTTATAACACATATTTAGAAAACTAGTATTTTATGTGTTTCTACACTGGCAGATATTTAACATCGATATGGCGCTCATTAAAGTTTTTTAGGTTCTATGTAATGTCTTACGAATAATTTGACCAAAGTGAACTTAATTGTGTATGTTAATATGCCACAAGTTTATCATTATATTTAAAAACTAGCATTCTCATTAGTCTGTGATTTGTTGGTGCCATCTGAAATAATACACATTTTGCAAAATCTCTCTACTTAACATATTATTCACAAATTTGAAATACTTATAGAAGTGCCGTGGTAGGCCAACTACTAAATTGCATTATTCAGTTGATAAAACACTGTACTTAAATTTGCGTCCTTAAAAATATTTTACTTTTGAATTCTAGGTCTACCTAACCATTCACCTGTTTCACCCCACTATTTATGTTGGCAGTAATACATATTGCGAGCGTTATATACGCCAGTAGAAAACCTACATTATGAGCACAAAAGAATACCCTAACTTCGAAGGTCTAAAATATCGAAACCAAACAACCTACAGCCTTGATTGACCGATCAAATGAACCACAGAACCGTGTAGTTTGTTAACCACGCATTCATAAATGTTCAATGTGACAACCATCAGCGGCCCCAACGACATCTACGCGATAATCAAACTCGATCCACACTCTTGTCAGCATGTCCGGTGTTACGGTTTGGATGGAGTACGTAACTCTCAGCTTGAGGTGGTGAGGGGGTAGCGAGCTCCGAGCTCGCATTCGACACGTCAATGTAAAGAGAACGGTCTGATGTTTCCTTTATGGTGCGCTACCCCATTTTCACCTAGCTGTCCGCGGATACCTGAACGAGATGTTGCCGCAACACTGGATTGGTCGAGGAGCAGCTGGCGACCAGGCTCTTCATCATTGGCCTCAAAGACGCCCGGATCTTACCCGGTGCGGTTTTCTTCTATGGGGGTACATAAAGAATCAAGTGTTTTATCCACCATTGCCGACTAACAATAACGACTTCAAAACGAGAATTACATATGTCATCCAAACCGTAACACCAGACATGCTGACAAGAGTGTGGAACGAGTTTGATTATCGCGTAGATGTCGTCCTGGCCGCTCGTGGTGGTCACATTGAACGTTTATGAATGTATGGTAAACAAACTTCACTGTTCCACGGTTCTTTGTATTGGTAAATGAAGGTTGTAGGTGGTTTGGTTTTGATACATTATAGTACTGCAAAGTTGGGGTATTCTTTTATACTCACCCAGTATTTTGTCAACTTCTGTGTAACATAACATGACCTTAATAGTTTGTCTTCACACCACTTGTATGGAGCCACTACAACGAATTCAGAGAAACAGACACTGTTGCAGTATACCTCATGATGTGTGACGTCTGTTGGGAATATGAGCATCTCTGACCCACTTTGCGAGCATATCCCAGTTGACACGTGCCACTAGGTAGGTGGCGGGCCGCAGTGACATGTGTCCCGCGGCTAGGCCTGCCCTACCACCCTCCCACCCCCGTACGCCTCTAGCCCGTCGTGAGATCTGTTAAGCGCGAAGGTTTCACGAGATATCGAAACGCAGTTCACCTAAATTTAGGGAAACGCACCACGAAGAAATAGCTGACAAGCTGGATATTGGTGCAGAGAACGCCCATCGCCCCCCAAACCTTCAGAAACCAGGACACGTGTTTTGAAAGGCATTGTTCTGCATCCTACCCTCTCACCCCCTCACCACCACAAGGCGACACGTGCCGACAATTAATAGTGGAGGCTGGCGAGCATAAAAACCCCTTTTCGAGAGTAGTGGGGAACAGTTGATTATCACCGCGCCGAGGGAAGAGTTGGATCAAGGAATCGCGAGAAGATGTGAGCACGAGTCCGAACCGCAGTCCAGGGAGACGGTAGCACCTGTGGGCCTTCTTCCAAGGCCTACCACTTCGCCGGAGCTCATTCCCAGATGACAGCCAACCAACACTCACCGCTGAGTTNCGAACCGCAGTCCAGGGAGACGGTAGCACCTGTGGGCCTTCTTCCAAGGCCTACCACTTCGCCGGAGCTCATTCCCAGATGACAGCCAACCAACACTCACCGCTGAGTTAAGTATAAAAATCGTCGGCCAGAGAAGCCCCAGTCAACCACGAAGTCGCCCAGTGAATACGAGTAGTCACCTCGGAAGTGCTGACGTATGTAGTTCTTGTGTAAACTCCTGACAATATTTTCGTCCTTAAAAATGAAACAGTAACCGACTAAATTATTGCAAACCCCTTAACTTTCAGGCATCATATAGTCGGTGCCTGGGGGCATTAACAACGACACTATAAGCCACTCTGTCTTCCACAGTGGCGGTAAAGCGTCAACTGTTTATTGTACTTTTCATCCGGAAAATAAAATGTCATGAAAATCCCACATGACTTCAAGTACCGAAGTGAAAGTAACATTATTTACTTGAAATTAATTATTTTCTGTGAATAGTACCCTGCAATTCAATACACGACGATTCCATAAAATTTTTGTGATAGTTTCGATAGAAAATGCAGCCCAATAATTTTATTCGACGTCGTTAAACTTGACAATTGCCAAGAAATAACAAAGTTTTCTTCTACAAATTTTCTGAGTAGTTTATTTCCCCCAGAAGTTGTTCCCGTAAACGCACATTTAAATGCACTGTTAAATTTTGAATTTTTTTCATTTTAGTGTTTAGAAAAAGTATTGAGAAACCGCGTTTTTTAAATTAAGGTACATTTCCGTAATAGTTTAGTTTCATGCAACTAAATGTTTACAAAAAAAATTTGGTAAATTCGTTTATTAATCTTCTTTTATTTGTATTTTTAAATCTATTAGGGTTTTATATTTAAATTATGTGAGAGTTAAATAGTGCGTAAAATAATAAATAACAAATTTTTTTTCAGTGTTGATACTTAATAACAATAGTATTCCGCCATAAACGGTAACAATCTACTGGACCTAGCTTATATTAGTTGCGCAGTGAGAAATTAAACTCGTATTATGTGACACAATGATAATTATTTGAGTTTCCTTCTTATTAAAAGTTGTTAAGTGACACTGTCTGTTAGAAGTAATTTCTACTAAATATAAATAATTGAAGGTGTAGGCATAAGTCGCGAGAATTTCCCAACTATCATGGGGTAGAACATCTTGTGTCGTATTGGTGAAGATCGCTTCTAGTTTATCCCGGCAATGATCTTCCCCGACAGATAGGAAGTTGCGGAAATGTTTGGTGAATTCTGACTTCTGAGAGCATTTCCATGTTCAGTGATTACGGATTACGCTTCCGTAAATTTCTGTACGTCTTCGAACACAAAAAAAAATCGTTAACTAATGAAAGTTTGTAATTGTGGGTGTACCACTGCAGAATGGATCTCAGATGAAATCGTTTTGGAAGTTAAAGACAGGCAACTCTGTGCAAAGAAAAATACCCTAGTCCCTAGTTCACACATATAATCTCACAAAGGTTAGTTTGATTTCTTCATCAGTTAATATTTCGTAGATTGAAGATTTGGTGGTTATTATGCATTATAATACAGGTATACTACATAGCGTATGGAATCTAGAAAAATGCAATTTCATNAAGATTTGGTGGTTATTATGCATTATAATACAGGTATACTACATAGCGTATGGAATCTAGAAAAATGCAATTTCATGAATATCTCCTCAAGGATTTTTTTTTTGGACTTTATATGTAACATCCCTTAAAAATTTTAACCACTTCGTTCATATTTGTCTATAGTTCGGCTATTTATGTTAAGAAGCAAATAATGGTCAGTTGAGCTACACGATTGTGATAGGTCTTAAAAATGTAATTTATTTCACTCGTGACATTTCCTTTTGGCCGCGCACCACTATTACATCAACTTTTTTTAAACGAATTATTTTTGTATCAAAACACGGGTTTTGAAGATCCGCAAGTATTATAACCCGCGGCCCGCCGTTTAACGTCATTCGGCCTGCGGGATTTAAGTGAAATATTACTATTCCATATATCGAAATAAAGATTAATTCCTTTCTACGCTTATGGTATTTTCTATAATAATGTGATGAAATATTACGTTATATTTAAAAAAAACTTGATCATACGTGTTATGTTTATATGTGTATTTCATATTATTGTGAATTTTACACTTGCGACCCGCGATCAAATTCACATTAAGTGTTGCGGACCTTTGCAACACAAAACCTGTTGGACGCCACTGCTTTAAGTGATTTTTGTCCTGGATATAAGTCATTTAAAACTACGCTGCAGTCCAACTGACTGACTTACTGCTGCAGTAAGGATATACACGTCACTTAGTTCTGTTTTTTTTTTCAAAAAACTGAAGTTACCGTCGGGCATCTGTAATAGTTACCAACGTTTTGGAAAAAAAAAAAATGCATACATGTCTGGAAAGTGAAACATTTACATGTGCCACAGAGGTCGCGGTGGCTGAACGATGAGAATGCTCGCCTTCCACCAAGGCGAACCGGTTTTAATCCCCTGCTGGGTCACTCCCAGATTTTCGCAAGTGGNGTGAGAATGCTCGCCTTCCACCAAGGCGAACCGGTTTTAATCCCCTGCTGGGTCACTCCCAGATTTTCGCAAGTGGAAATCGTGCAAGTCGATGCCTCTGGCCAGCGGGTTTTCTTGGGGAACTTCCGTTTCCCCCGCCCTTGCAATCTGGCGCTGCTTAATTTTCATCTCATTTCACGTACATTGGCTCTCAAAACCACGATGTTAAAAGCCGCTAAATCTCTTCACTAGCAATGTTGGTGTTAATCTACACATTTTGAAGTATGTGTAAAAACACGCAAACTCCCTGTACTTTAATCTTCAATTGTATAATGTTATTGCTAAAAGGTCGTTTTATAAACACTCAATGTCAGTATAGTTGTACGTCATGCATTATTTAATTTAACAATAACCATACAAGTGTTGTATTACATTCTGGGTTATCTGTGAGCATATTACACATACAACTTTTAGGTGATTTGGCTTTTTCGTGTGTTATTTGCTAAAACGAGTGCAGTATTTGTAATGTTGCACTAATGACCACAGGAATTCAAAAATAAAAACAAGCTATCTAGCGGCAGGGATTAGAACTTCTTCAAGCTCCATTTGCTTGTTCNCCACAGGAATTCAAAAATAAAAACAAGCTATCTAGCGGCAGGGATTAGAACTTCTTCAAGCTCCATTTGCTTGTTCAAAATAGAAGCTTAACTCCCGCTGATGGGATATGCTTGCTGTTTGCGTATAACTAACTACATATTCCGTATCTTTTGCCAATTGTTATCCACATTATGGAAATCATTTTTTTTTAACTATTTAAGTAGTAAGTTACAGTAAGGCGTGAAAATGGTAAAACTATGAATTAATAATATTTTAATTAACATGACGCAGTCGTAAAAGAACTGATAGTGTCTTCAAAATATTTTCATTAAACTGCAAATAAGGTTTAGAAATCGCGTATTTACTGTTACAATGAATCAGTGATTTTATTTTTGTGTTGGTGAAAAAAGACACTTTGGTAAAATTACAATCGCGATTGTTGTGTAAATTTACTTGCCGTGGAGAAAAATATACAAATGTTGCAGTTGTTTTTCTGCTACATACTTGGTAATTGTAATTTTACACCATTCGATGTAAAAAAAGGACTAAACTGTACATGTTACTTTACTAATTTGTAGAACAAATTTAATTGGATGCAGAGTAAACAAAAACATTGTAATATGTAGGTGTAAAAATATGCCGACTTCAGCGGAAACACTGCAGCCACATACATTTTTGTAAAATTACACAATTTTTTTACAGTGTACTCCAGGCCTAAATGGCGGGTGACGCTCGCGTCGCCGGTCCTAACAAACTGACTAGCGGAGGACCACGGGCTGATCAGATTGGTCTCCGTTCAGATTCACTGAGCGTCTCCGATCAGATGTTTTGGACTCGTGTGTGCTCGATTCGGAAGCCGGAGCAAGCTATGACGGAATCTGCATCCCTGAGACAGGTCATTACTTTGAGCGGCTAACTCCTTTGGTGATATATTGGTGAGTTTTGAGGTGTGTATGCACACTGGTTTGATTGGAAGACTTGCGTCGATTGAGTTTCGAAACTGGCATCTGGCTTTGCATCAGTCATCACCGCCTAGGAAGGGTTTTATTGTCCGGTCAACTTATGTTTAGATATATAATGCTGCACTGGTATGGCGTTACGGTCACTCTGAGTTTGAATAAGTTATTGCAATCAGTAGAATTATTTTCCTGTATGTTAAGTTAATGAGCTGTTATATACTTGCGAATCAATGGAATGAGCTGAGATTTTACTACCAGGCGCGTGCCATTCACTGGGAATCAGCAACAATTTCGGTTTAATTAGTGAAATGAAATTATCACTAGAATTTTAATAATTCAGGTGGGACAGTTTCAACCGATATGCAGTCGAAATGATCGATTTGGTGCATTTTAACGTTTTCGATTTTGGAGTGCTCCACACCCATTTGGCGCCGAAGTGCAGTAAAGCCATTTGGCTGAGAGCGCTGAGTGTATTAGTATGTATGTGTAAGTGGATACATACATGTATATAACCTGCAAATGTGAACTTAAAGATATGTGAAGAGATGGTGCTTAAATGTCCTTTAATTTTTCTCACCCATGTTTGAATCCGAAAGATGAGTGAGTACATATCATATGGATTACACTACAGCAAGTACTTTTAGCCGGAGCTCATCTGCGCTGGTAAATGTACCCAAACTTTAATAATTCACAATAGTAACACAATGGTTTTTGCTTACAGTCTCGTTAATACGATTACAGTATCACTTATGTTTTCTGTGCAACGTTTCCCTCGCCTTGTTTGTAGTGCACAGTTGCGTATTCAGCGCTGCCAACATTACTTTCGCTTCATAATTAGCCACAATTCCAGAAATGTTCAGTATGTGACACATCCTCTTGTATAAGAAAGGTTATTGTTTTCTTTTGTGCCGTATAGAATTATGAACAGACTATGAAACAGTTGGTGCCTTGTTAAGCCGACATATACTAGTTCACCGACTGTTAGATAGTTTGTGCGTGATTCGATATGACACAACAGAAAACAATGGCACAAATAACAAAAATACAATTTTGCCAAGTAAAGTTATGAAATCATACTGATCAATTTAGTACACAGTATATTAACTAATGTGGTAACTGTCATTACACTGCAGAACATTGTAGTTAAAATTACACCTCAATTACAAACGTTCGACAATAAAATACGTTTCTAGCACTTTTACTAATATTGACCACGATCGAGTAATATAAACCAGATATTTTCAGCCATTTCCAAATTAGGAACATGTCACGCAACACAATTTCCATTACTTTAGTTATTGAACTTACCATTTTATATGTACGAGAGTTGTCTTAGAATTCGTAAATGACTATGTAACATTGACACGTAATTTCTAAAATAGTTTTAAAAAATTAAAAATATTGATTAAATAAAGTAAATAATTCGGTGTGACATTTGCTGTTTTTTTTCGCCTTTATGTTGCTACAATTATTGTTTCGGTGAAACTAGGTTTCAGATTCTTGTTTTGAATTAAATCAAAGAAATAATTCTAATTTCTTTACAAAGTTGTAATTGTAGTGGTATAAAAATGGAGACAACCTCAATTATTTTAGCGTAACCATCAGTTATATGCTATGTTACTCTAATGAATGATATCACACAAAATATCACGGAGAAACTAGGTCTAAATCTTTTACGTAACTCACCCAAAATTCTCTCTATCACATGGCTCGATCACTCTCCACTTGTATCTGAGATCACCACAGACATTTCCCACAGTTTTGCCGCACTCGTTAAGCTCAGTTCACAATGAAAAACGTGTGCGTAATGAACGTGTGCGAATCAAGGTGAAAGTAGTTATTTATGGCACGGTTTATGGTTATCGTATACGTTAGGGCTGTTTACGTACACCATGAAAATTAACCGTGCCATAAATAATACCTACTTTCATTTTGATACGTACACGTTCGTTATGTACACATTTTCCATCGCGAACTGAGCTTTACACTTGTCACATGCTACGACGACGATTCGTGCTCTTCAGCACAGCTGGGCGCTTAAGGTTGAATGGGAGCTGGAATCTTGGTTACTCCACAACCTTCAATACTCATAAACACAACATGAATTTTAAATTAATTTAGCACAAAATCTATTCAAGCTATCTTTAAGGTTCTAATTGTATTTGAAAGAAGATAGTTCTAATTTACGCCATGCAAAATATAATTAACGAACTACTTTAATTTCACAGAAATTATAAGTATATATTTTAAAATTGCTTTAAATTTGCTAATTTCATATGGAGTTCATTAATATTTGTTCTCCTAAACAAATTTTCGGAACTAATTTTGTTTCCAAGGAAAGAGTGAAAACCTTCGTCTATGGCTTTTCATGATCTCATAAGAAATTATCAATAAAAAATCCGGGGAAAATATTATCGTTAGTAGTGTCATTTTAAACAAATTTATATATTCGGCCATATAAAATAAAATTAAAGGCTTGGAAGCACGACATTTTGAAAAATCATATAAATTTNGAAATTTATATATTCGGCCATATAAAATAAAATTAAAGGCTTGGAAGCACGACATTTTGAAAAATCATATAAATTTCTTGCAATTTTAAATGTTTTTGGTTTCATGTAGATAGGACGAATAGTTTTCGAGGGACAGTTGAACTACTGGCATAATCTTTAATATGGCTTAGAATGTGCTGGTATTGGTGTGTGGTGGCGTATTCTGCAACTACTAGCAGTTGACACCTGCCATGAATGGAAACTTGCCAGTTATGTAGACAGAGTGGCACCCAGAAACTGCCTCCCTTCGAGAATCAGCGAACGATGAATGACTACATTAACAGTACTGTGTATAGCAGTATTTTCATACCATTATCTCCCATTGTCACGTATCCCGTAACAGCATTCGTGCAAAATAAATCAGTTCGTGGCGATTGCTTTCGAAACCAATTACTACGACAAATTTATACTTTTATACCAGGTGGTGGTGTAGGCAAAAGGATAAAAACCAGTACGATTTTACTGAAATGCATCAATAGGAATACGTAACCACATTAAACATGGCAATAATTTTTTATTGTAGTTTATTGAAGCTTCTGCTGAATGTTAAGTTTCGGAATATGGTGTAGGGGAAGGGGGGAGAAGAAGATCGGCCAATGATTAAAATAAACCTCGCTTTATACAAAAAAATGGCACAGTCACTTATTATTCACGATTCNAAGAAGATCGGCCAATGATTAAAATAAACCTCGCTTTATACAAAAAAATGGCACAGTCACTTATTATTCACGATTCAGACATAAAATGTTTTGTACTGTAAAGTGGCGCCCCAGCCAACTATGCTATCCATGGAAGTTTACTACAGTGGAATAATATTGTCAAATATTTCGAACTGGATATTTATCGTCTTATGGAAAGCATTTTACTGTAAGCATTTTCAGTCTCAATTAATTTTATTATACGTATATTCACTTTAAAAATTTATACTGCACCTAATGTACATTGCTAATGTATGCAGAATTTTTTTTTTAAATACGCGCGTAGAGTTACGTTTCATTATGTGGGCTTACATATCCCCCGGTTTTCAACACAGTGAATATAAAAGTGAATAGTTGCGCAATNAAGAAGATCGGCCAATGATTAAAATAAACCTCGCTTTATACAAAAAAATGGCACAGTCACTTATTATTCACGATTCGGACATAAAATGTTTTGTACTGTAAAGTGGCGCCCCAGCCAACTATGCTATCCATGGAAGTTTACTACAGTGGAATAATATTGTCAAATATTTCGAACTGGATATTTATCGTCTTAGGTGCACTGATGCACAGAAGTGCAATTGCATATATATTACTTTGTACATTATTTCCCATTGTTACGTCAGGGAATAAGAAAATTTAACGTAAAATAACATGCTACCTTCTTCTAGCAGTATACCGAGTGTGGCTATGTCGTACATTCAGTGGAAGGAGAAATATTCCAGCTTATTTGCGGAACGTTGTAGATCGAACATTTAATTCGCATTGAAATGATGAGTTTAAAAAGTTAGCAGGAACCCAGTAATTGATAAAAGCTAAAGATAATCCAATAATCGCAGTTAAATTACATGACTTTGTAAATATTTAGTAGGTAAATAATTCTGTTTTAACTGAACATCTTTCTTTTCGGTATGCAAATTTATGGTTTTATAGTTTTATTACTGGGAATGTAAGAACTGTTTGACATTTTACTTTTAAAACATGCACCTTTTTATGGAAAGCATTTCACTGTAAGCATTTTCAGTCTTAATTAATTTTATTATACGTATATTCACTTTAAAAATTTATACTGCACCTAATGTACATTGCTAATGTATCCAGAATATTTTTTTAAATACCCGCGTAGAGTTACGTTTTATTATGTGGGCTTACATATCCCCCGGTTTTCAACACAATGAATATAAAAGTGAATAGTTGCGCAATTGCGAAAAAAAACTGTATTAAATGTTTGTACCTAGTTATTAAAACCTATATAATATATTTTATTACCATTTTCAGTTTATTAATTTAAGTCATTCATCTTATCACGAACGCGGCTACACTAAGGTAATAAATACTAACAGAGTAAATAAAAGGGGGTGTTTTCTTTTATGGATTATTTGATTTGTTGAGGCTGGTCATGGCTTTGCTATTCTGTTACATTGTTCGAGACATGCAAATTTTGATGCCAATATTTTAGTTACGCAAAAATCATAATAAGAGTTTCTCTTTGTTCTGAATTATATTTGCCAATGTATAACAGTTAATATATAAAATATTTTTATTAAGCACATAGGTATATTTCTTAAGAAAAAAAAATAGATATATTGAATTTTGACTTAGATCCTCAAATAACGCGCTAGTCATAATTTTATGCATCACAGATCTAAAAAATCAAGCTCTATTCGACTTCTACCAGTCGCGGTGAACTAGAGGGCCTCTTCAGCTGAAAACGTATCCTGGGCGCGATTATTATTCTTTCCTGCTTATCGGGAGACGCTTTACGTCTTGGAAACAATAAACAAAGTGGAAGTTACCTTGGCACGAAGTGTAGCGGTCACGTACTTATCAGAATGCCGTTAACTCCACATTAACTATTAGCCTTTGCATTTGCGTAGTATAATAGACAAAACTTGTTTTCCTTTATTTTCTGCTCATAATGTGGTCATCGACAAAATTTGTTTATAGAGGTCCGCAACTCAATAAACAGCATTGTCTGGACATTTAGAATTGTGCAGTGGGACAAATTTTCCATTATATATATATTAATAGCCCAGTGCTGCCACTATAAAATAGTTGAACTATAACACTGATTTACGATCGGCAAATTATTTGTACTTCGGAAAGGAAGGAAGCAAAACTCTTCTGCATTACTACCGTCCCAAATAATCCAGTACGATGCTTCACAGGCACGACTGTGTGTAGATTCCAAGAAGCGGTATGCTGCTGAGTGACAGGTAATTATCCTCGGGGTATCTGGTTAGCAAGCCTTCCACCCTCCTTCCCCTCTCGGGCAGGCACATAAGGGTCGGCGTATGCTGGTTTCCTACATACAGACGTTACACTTTCTGCAGCTGTGGCAAACAATGCCATCTGTGGAGGCCGAATCACACTAACTATCCCTTCCAATCTACCTTAAACATTCCTCGAAGTCCGGTATTCGCAAGTCCGCTGTACAAACACACGCCGTAAATAGCCGCATAAATGTTCTCCGGATCAGTGAAGGGCTATGTATATGACATCATCCCCTCTCCACACCCCGCCCATTTTCAGATTATTCGCTGTCGAACCAAGTTGTCTTAACGGTGTAAGTCTCTCCATTTTCAGCCGCGTGGTTCCGTCGTACACAAGTTGTGAGACTTAAACTGAGTCACAGAAATGTGATCTATGCTCACCCCTCTTTANCTGAGTCACAGAAATGTGATCTATGCTCACCCCTCTTTATCTTTTCCTCGATGGACCGGCTTTCCAAGTGAGCCGAGTCAATTGCTACGGCGGGCCCGAAAACATGTTACAGTTGAAATTTCTGCCATGTTACTTTTCAGAAACGTATCTAATATTTACCATTTCGAAGAACTTTTCGAATTTTTGGTAGCTTTTCAATGTTAAATTCAGCTAAGTTCAAAGTTAAAGTCACCAGAAGGAATATGAGAACACGGACAACTGCCGGCTTCAATATCAAAACCGTTGTGACCGAGAAACTAGCTTGATTGTCTCCTACCGTGGCGGTATAGGTTTGATTCCCGGCCGGGTTACACTGGTTTTCCGCATGTGGGTGGGGCCGCGGTGGAGCATCGTCTGGAGCCCTTGTCTCCCACCGAGGCGAACCGGGTTTAAATTCCCGGCGTGGTCGCTCCCTGATTTTTCTCATGTGGGAATCGTGCCGGATGATGCCGCTAGTCGACGGGTTTTCTCGGGGATCTCCCGTTTCCTACACCCTTGAATTTCTCTTCATCCTCGTCGGATCTCAAGAGCTCGATGTTAAGAGTAGCCCGAAAAGCTCCACTGTCATGTGGGAGACACAGTGGACGTTGCCGTTGGTTGGTGGATATTTTCGGGCAGCTGCCGTTCCTCTTCTCCGTTACATTGTCTATGCCGACGTGTGCCCACTCGAAAAAACTAGCCACTCTGGTAAGCGTTAGCGGCTCATGCGCGTCATTATTACCTCAAGACAAGACCTACTTGACTTACTTCTACTGATAAAGGATTTGTAAAATATTACTTTATGACTAATGATTGACAAAAAATTACGTACAGAGAATTTATAATAAATAATTAAAGGCAATTCTCTCGTAATAACGTATAACAGTAAAACTATTCGTCCCAATATATGCTTTTCTGTACTAACTACACATTATCTAAAATATATGTAGGGAAATAAATTGCTAAGAATCGCTACATTACTATTGTTAGTAACAGTAAAAATGTATTGAAACCTCTAATTTTGATATAACTTTTTAGAATTCTTTTTTCTGTACGTGGGCGGCGTCAAGGAACAATAACTTCAAATGGGAAATACAACGTTTTTTTTTATATCCATTGTATAGCTTTCAATACATATCTTGAAAACTGTCAACGTGATATTTCCGACAACAGAAAGAGAGCTTTGTTTGTTATTTTTACTATTATTTTTTGCCGGTTGTGAGCAAGGCAGCGGAATGAATCAAATAAGAAGGCCAGAAAATAGCCCCAACTTGCTACGCGACAGGTTCGTAGCTATCTGTCCCCCCTCCCCCTTTCTCGGGCAGTTTGGGGATAGTGGGAATGAGTATTGACATCCACTTACGGAATGTATTAAGACGAGCAGAGAGATGTCGTCTGCCACGCAGTTCCTGCGACTTGAGAACCGCGACTTTGAGTATTGCGGTAATTAACACGTCATAGCTGTTGACGAGCGCACTTCAAATTCACGGTTATCCTGTACTCCAAAAATAAATATTCTGCGATGATTTCCTACCAGAAATGAGGCAGAAAACATAGTTCAGCCTATCACCTAACGTAAAAATTCAGGATGATAATTCCTTGAAAATTGAGAGTTAAAACTATTACTGGGCGTTGGCGACGAGGACTGTTTTTTTTTTTTTTATGTTTATCACATATCTTTTAACTTTCAGACATAATCAGTAATTATTTTTAACGGGAATTTTTTTTTCGCATAAATACCTACATTCCAAAAAAAAACTCTTTGTTTTAAAAATTTACAAATAATGAAAACTAACTTTAGACACACAAACTAGTTAACTCACTCTGAAAGGAGTTACCAAGAGCTTTTTGAAGCCGTCTATTAAATCATAGAAGGAAATGGTTTCCTAATTTAAAAAAAAAATGCCTGAAAATAAAAATTTTATTGCATATTTTTTATTTATGGCAGCTCCTAAATTTTTGTAAAAAAAAAAAAACTTTTCCTAAGTATACTTTACAATGAATTAAGCAATACAAGGCCTTCAGTTGCTCCTGTTGAATTGTCTGCAAATATTTTGATCTTTTTTTTTGAACAATAAAAAAAAAGGAACATTTTAACCTTAAACCACGCGATCTAAGAAAATTTTTATCTCACTATAAAGTAGTGACGGATAAAGTCTAAAAGTTGAACAGAATGTGGTACAAATATATAATAACACTTCTTTTTTTCTTGATCAACGCCCTCGTTTGCAAAAATGTGAACAACTACATGAGATGAAACAACAAATTCGTGAATACTGTTAGCCTGATTTGTGCTCAATCGATAACCATGCACGAATAACAAACTTTGTTTGGTTAGTAACATGGCACTCCCAAATTTCCCAATGACTGGTTATATTATCACCCGCCAAATATTGACAGATGGCAGATGTAAAAACAGGCTAACACTATTCTCGAATTTATTTCACCTCGTGTAATTTCTGACATTTCGCAAATAACTATTCTTTTGTTTCTCGATTTTCAATTATGTGTCCCTCCCTTCAGATAAATCATAATTTTTGTTGTGTTTTATACCTCACTTTGCATAACGAATCATATCACATGTTCATGGTTGTACTGTATAAAAATTAAAACTAAATTCTATATTCAGTATATTTGTGAGATTTTATTGTTGCAACTTCTCTTTTCATTTTTATCCTTGTACTCTTTTAATGTGTATTAAAAGGCTCTTTTATACTTTTAGATGATTTTATTACTACTTCTGACACTGCCATTTCTTTTGGATAAGTATCAGTTTTATTACAATGTTATTTAGTAATAATGCATATGTTTTGTTTAGTATGGGTTTATTGACCACACAAATCCAAACAGTGGCCAGATTGAATAGACACAATATGTACTGAACAAGATTTTGCTCATAACTTTTAGCCACTTGTTTGTGGATGGTGTCAAATGGAAAAGCTCTATCCCTTCTTCTTCGAGTAGCATGTTTACATGCTATTATTTCGGTTACATTTTAATGAGGGTGTACAAACGGATTTCAGGTTATGGCAAACATTGCCACTTCAGGAAACCAACGGTGGGAATATTTCCCATGGCGTAATCTTGGCAAATAGCACATTTAAAAACAATAGTTAGTAGTCTTGAATTGCAACGGGGTTCTTCGCGACCTTTTATCGTCGCCCTTATCTTCCTATGTGATATGTTTTACAGAAGTCCAGGTTTATTTACCACGTTATTTTATATAACTACAGGTATATTTACAAGCTGTCTTGACACATACTAGAGTTCTGTAAGGATACTGTAAAAACTGTGAGGTGAAATTCCCTTGCATGCTAGGAAAGTAAGTTTAACTTGCATGTAAGGTAAAATTACCTCTTAAATGTAGAATAAATTTCCGTAACCAGTAAAACAATATTCCCTTATCGCACGGAAAAGTACCTGACAAATTGTGGGAAAATCCCACACAATTGAGGGAATATTAACTATAGTGTATAATGAAATTGTATATTTAAAAATTCCGAAGTATTTAGTATTTCATTATTACCTACCTCTTCAGATAAATGATAACGGAACCCCCAATTCTGAAAACCTTTAAACTTGTCGGAGAGTGGGCGCGAACAACGGTCCTCCACCTTGGTAGGCCGGTGCGCTACTCATTACACAACGGCGACATCTTTACTGTAGTTGTGATTATTAACGTGCTACACCAATTCACTACGAAAAATAAAAGTATTAATTTAAGTTACCTTCAAAATTATTTGAATTACGATACAAATATTCCCTAAATTTTTTTATTATTAGCTTGAACATTCCCGCCATTCTAAGAGCAACTTGACGTCTAGTTATTCCTGGATCTGGTTATGGTAATTATTTTGTGTAACAGACTACTCAGTTACTTTTGTGCCTTTACAAAGTAAAATTTGTGTAGACAATCTATAGTGGCTTTATTTGTGCTTTTAAGTCAATACCTTTCCAAGTATTTAAATAATTATCTTGATAAAAATTTACGCGGGGGAAGATGGTGTATATTGAGATTTAAATACGCGAACAAAAAGTACGGTTGTGTGTGAACTAATAAATTCAATTCCACCTTATTATGTGTGTGCGTGTTTATAAATGAGTATTTTATTCAAAGTGACAGAACGGACTAGCAAAAAAAAAACGCTCCAGGTGTTGATACAGGAAAAAAAATTTGCATGACATTCATAAAAAAAATAACAGTAAACCTAGAACAACAAAATAACATAATGTAAGTTGTTGCAAAAGCAAAAATTGCTAATAAATAACATGTATTTCCTAAGTGGTGTTGACGTAGGACTGTACATATGCTATGCATAAATGAAAAAATAGAGGGTTTTGTAAAAAAAATTATTAAAATACAAAATTAATTTGCACTGTTCTGAAATTATTCAAATCAAATTGAAACTATTAAAATTGGCCTTTATTAATAACTTGCCTGGTAAATTACTTAAATAATCACCGTTGAATGTTTGGAAAATTTTTAACAAAAGAAAAATAATTCTGTTACATTTAACTGTAAAACCTTTCTTAATGTTCACCGGTGCTCAGTAATATAACATAGGAAACTGGCCATCAAGACTTGTTAAGGTCATAAAAACGTGTTTCACACACAAATACATTTAACTCCACAATTTCGGTAGTCTTTTTATATGAACAGGATGGAAGAAAACAATTCTTACCGGGATATTGGATAAGGAGGAATTCATTTCAATTAGACTGAAACTAAATTAATAACAATGCCGCATCTTGGGATAATTATTTAAGTAAATCGGTGAGGCACAACTTGTATATATAATACCATGCCATTTCTTAATTTTATCTTGTCAATCGTGGTGTAGAGCGACACACACCACGTCCGCTCACTGTGACGTTGTAGAACATTCTGCACGTGTATTCGAAAAGCTGGCGGATCTCACCCGTAAAGTCTTCTCAAACGTCACGTAACAAATATATTCACACGATAAATCATGCAAGCAAGCGTTCCAAGTTGATTGGAATTTAAAATAAATAACATTAAAACAAGTTTCGCTCGCACACAATTCATTGCATACATAAATAAAATTAAATGCTGAGCACCGGACTCTCGGCTGAACCTCAACGACTATAATTCAAACTTTAACAAAATAATGAAAAGAAAATTACTAAAGTTATCCATAAAGAAAATCATAAAATACGTATATAATGTTACATTCCATCAATCTTCTTTTCTAAAGTCACAAACAAACCTGTTATCAAAATTAACCATTCACGTATCTAACTTCAATGAAAAACATACCTAAGATACAAAATTATAAAACACATTCCTAAGCATAAACAAACATGAAAAAATACTTCAAATAATAAAATTATACTGTCTGCACATATTATATATTGTAAAAGCTACCCGCTTCCACAGCCTAATACAAATTTTCTTATTTACTTTTTTTTCCACAAAATGTATATTTGCAACTATTTAACAATGGTATTTTACATATTGTCTGCCTTTATATTAATTTTTATGCTCAGTCCTACAAGCTGTCCGGCATGGCGCCTCGTCTTTTTTCTTCCTACNGCTGTTGAGAAGGGGAGATCTACACGCCGTAAGGTTGTCTTCCCATCCATGTATGGGATTTTCCTCTGCCGTGTACGTGGATTTCACTCCAGAGTGCGGCAATTCTACCTTACATGTAAAGAAAAATATGTTTCCCAAACAGAGTTTGCGAATATTACCCTAAAATTGTCAGCTAATGTCCCAAGTATCTTTTACAGAGTAAAATAACATGTGCAAACCACATTCATGATAATTATAATGAATAACACGACGTCAGTTTCAGTGTGACCATTTTGGCAGCGTAGCTGGAACAGTCCATTGGGACACCCCTTTCGGAACTTCATTTAAATCCATCGACCCTACCATAGCTCCGCCACAATACTGGTGGTTAATACCCACACTCAACTGTCGCAAGTGGTGCGTGCCAGGCTTCGTGGTGACCTGCCAAATGGAAGTACCTCATGCGCATGGCACGCGGCGTGCCCTTTGTTATGGAAAACACCACAGTGATATACACTGAAGAGCCAAAAAAACTGGTACACCTGCTTATATCGTAAAGCCCCCTTCCCCCCATATTAGAAGTGCCTCAAGACGACGTGGCATGGACTCGACTAATGTCTGAAGGTATGCAGCAGGCAATTCACACAATGAATCCTGCAGGGCAGTCCTCAAATCCAATCTGCGCCAATTTGAGAAACGGTTGCAAGTCTGTCACGTTTAATGGTTCTCGTCAGTCGTCGTTTGTCCCATTATTTCACTATNTCCTCAAATCCAATCTGCGCCAATTTGAGAAACGGTTGCAAGTCTGTCACGTTTAATGGTTCTCGTCAGTCGTCGTTTGTCCCATTATTTCACTATCTTTTTCCGGCCGCAGCGATGTCGAAGATGTGATTTTTTTACCGGATTCCCGATATTCACGGTACACTCGTGAAATGGTCGTACGCGATGATCCAAATGTTATCGCTTCCTCGGAGATACTATATCCCATCTCTCGTGCACCGACTATATCACCACGTTCAAACTCACTTAAATCTTGAAAACCTGCCATTGTAGCAGCAGTAACCGATCAAGCTGCTGTCCGCATCGCGTTACTCTGATTGGTTCCATACTTCTGTTATTTGCATATGCACGCCTATACTAGTTTTTTTTGCTCTTCAGTGTATATCCCCGTACCTCTGTGGTGACTTAATGAGACAGTGCATCATCTTGCTGATACCAAAACGTCTCGTTGGCACCACGACTTTCCAAGATGCAGGCCTATACGAAACAACACTATAATATTTCGATAATTATATATAAACCAAACCAGAATTCTTGTAAAGGTGCATAGTAAGCAGACTAACCAGAGACCGCCGCTGAACATTTACAACTGCCTCAAGTCTCTACTGAGGCAAGCCAGATGTACAGGTATTGCCGGCTAATAGCATAAACAGGACAAAAGTACAGAAACGTGAAGTCCTGTCTATCGCAGGTATGTATGCATAATGCAGGGATTATTCGCAAATTAATTTATCCTGTTATCTAAAAGATCTTACAGAGTGTTTCTGTAAAACTTTAAAAATTGATGTCGAGAAAATGCAGGATTTCTTTATTTTCGAGGAAGGAAAACTACCCATCTCTCGTGATGTGGTCCGGCAAGGACCGAAGANAAAATGCAGGATTTCTTTATTTTCGAGGAAGGAAAACTACCCATCTCTCGTGATGTGGTCCGGCAAGGACCGAAGACGAATGTTTTGTCTAAAATACTGTAATCGAATCATCCTACTCCGTATTTCGAAATGTAAAGAACTGTTCCGTACGCCTCTTTGGCTTTCAGAAAATAACCAAATTCCGTAAGCAGCAGCTCCAGTTAATATGACATCCGTCAATTAAGTATTTTCCCTACGATACGGAATTATGTTGAAAGCTCCGACTTCGTTAATTTGCGATCTCGCCTCTGACTTCGTGGCTTCTCTCAACGTTTCCAGCACGTTGAAAGGCTACGTATTCTTGATTTATCCTTCAAGATTGAATTTCGCAAATCACGTATTTTCTGTCAAGGTTGTTGTCGCGCCTTGCCAGCTAATTTTTTAGAAAATAAAATAAGTGTAAAATAATTTAAATCTAACTTTTCGAGGTACGTGGCTTTGGAACATCAAAATAGTGTCTCCTATATCTTGTATAGTCTGTTCATGATAAACTGTGGACTTTGGAAAGCCCCGATTTATATATCTACCCGTATATACATTGTGTATTATTCCACTATAGGCTATGTAAAATTAACATTGTCCCAGGTCTGATCATTTTATTCATGCATCGGTCAAGTGAAAAGTAAATATTTTCCAACTTTGCTAATTCTTGCGTATATTAAAAAACGTAAATCAAAAGAAATCACTTCATTATTTACTAATGGTTTACCCAAAATTTTTTGTTCAACGTTAAGGTATGGGACTACTTTTCCCTCCGTCGTTACCAACTTTACTGGGCACACGCCAGTCAGCGTGCCCATTAAAATATACGAAGGTAAGGGCGCTTTAAAAAGTGCTTATTTAACCGGGAACCGCTTATACGAGGCTGTACGCCACATAATGCGGGTGAAATTTATATTATATGCTTAAAGTGTAACGTCGAGGTTTGTAAATCGCGTGCAGCGGGAGTCGAATTGCCGCAGTTTGTCCTCTGCTGCCTGTTTCCCAGTTGATAGACGAGGGGCTGCGGGGGAGGGGCGGAGAATTTGTGTGTCCGTCCCGGGACGAATGGAGGCACGTGTGTGCAGGGAGCAAACAAACGGCTGCCGGCCGTCGCGGCAATGTTTTCAATCCTGCCCCGCCATAAATAATTCCGCGCGCAAGTTCCAACGAGTTAGGGTCGCACAGGTGCCAAGTGTAAATAATATGATCGCCCGATCTTCACCACCGGATACCGCGCGATTATCAGCCAACGGATTGGCCAGGAGAGGTGCCCACCTCTGGGCTGAACAGTGATTGGCAGTAGAATTAAAGATTTGAGAACCAATAGAAACTTCATTTAAATAAATTGATATCATAAAGAGCAATATAACGTACACGTTTACAGAGTTTAATACAATGAAATTAATTAATATGTTGAAAAAATATATAAAGAATAAAATTAAATTTTCTCAGAATATATTTCAGAAATTGATTATTAAATAACATAAATGCAACAGTAACCTTGGTATAAAATACGGTATTCAAGGCATTTAAAATATAAAAACAGTTTTCATAAAAAAAAAATATATNACAGTAACCTTGGTATAAAATACGGTATTCAAGGCATTTAAAATATAAAAACAGTTTTCATAAAAAAAAAATATATATGTATATATATATATATTTATTTAGAGTACTTAATATACACTTGTAAAAAGTACATTTTTGTTGAAGCTTTAAAAATTTGCCGCAATTCCGTTTCTCTTAAGGCATAAGGTTGTGGACTTTACTTTCGTATCATCTTCCGAATACTAAAATAAGTAACATAAGAATAGTCACAATATCTGATTTTGTTATTTCAAGCTCTTATTGTTTACTCCAGTTTCAGACTGTCGCTACTAAATACAATACATGATAATTCGTAAGGATGTTAATATTTAAACATATAAATTAGCTTTTCGTTACGTTTGACGTGTCTATTCTGCTTTGGCTTTTGTGGATCTTAGGTAGATGTCACTGATTTTAGTTGACGTCGTCGTATTTAGCAGCACTTATTTACTGAGTTACAGGCAAATTTTATTAAATGTTTTTCTTCAAATCCTTTTTCATGCACAAATCTAATATATTTATACAAAAGTTCTAGGGTTTAGTTGGTTTAGGCTACGGTTCAAGTCAAGCACTGACATTAGGCAGGCAAACGTACGTTTTGTTACAGCTGACCTGGACAAGTCATGCAATGCCCTCAGTAGTGAAGAGTGCGTCCAGGATCCAGATAAAACTTCAGATGAGCAAACTCTTAGTAACAATAACATTTGAAAGAATATATCAATCAAAAGTATATTTGAATTTGCCGAAAAAAGAATTATTTCAGAGGTGATTCTCAATAAAACCGTTATAACCAGGATTAAATAATTTTTTTTTTTACTTTTCTGATTAAAATTAAAACAAAAAACAGGAAAATTATTATGTTATCGAAAAATTACTCCGAGATGAATAAACTTGCAATTTTTGCTGTTCATCAAACTTTTTGACGTTGAAAAACGCATTTTTCCAAGTATGTGCATGACTACTTTTCAACATATTCCAGAACACGTATTATTTCGATCAGTTTTGTAGCAGGAAGCAATGCTACTGATGTAATGAGGAAATCTTTATGCAAACATCGTTGAGGAGAACCGTTCTTAGTACAGAGGAAAGGATACACCGAGCCACTTGGGAAATGCGTTTGCCTTTGCTAAATATACGCAAACTTCTAGTGACCGCGGGAACAGGAAACTACCAATGGCACAAAAAAAATTGCAATGAAATCCATGAAAGCACAAACAGCTGGCATTGTAATGGCCAGTTAAGTAACAAAAAATATCAAATTTTCCAACTTGTAACCTTTATCCTTTTATAAGCTAATCAAGGTAAAGTGAACACTTTTTAAGGCCCTTCCATCAGGCATTAACCACTGATAAATATATTTTATTGCAGTCTCAGAAGTAAAAAAGTGGCGGAAATATAGAAATTGTTTGAAAGCACATATTTAAAAGGTCATTAAAATATTCCTATAAGTTAACTTTATTTTGTGAGAAAAATAGTTTTGACCGTTTAGCTCAAACTGTAAGTAGTTAGTAAACCGAAATTAAACTTGTAAGACACGTATCCATATTAGTGGATAAATGAGTTCCAAGGTTCGCTTGAATCAGTATATCAGTTACTGGTGTTTCAGATAAAATATAACGACACACCTACCATAAATTTCACGTGAAAAGAGATGAGCCGCGGAGATGTAGTGGTCAAATAACAATGGCGAACCGGGTTCGATTCCCGATGGAGTCAAATGCGAATCCCCGCTAGTGGGAAACATGCGGCCTTTGCCGTCGGATGTCGAGTGTCGGAGCAATGCTATTTTCTTCCCTTTTGCATTCTGTCGCTGCTCGAACTCTAAAGGCATTGAAATCAACCTCTCTCTCTCTCTCGTGTAAAAATGTATTCGTTCTTGTTTTAAAGTAACTAATAAGCGTTATTGAACTAATTACNACAGTAACCTTGGTATAAAATACGGTATTCAAGGCATTTAAAATATAAAAACAGTTTTCATAAAAAAAAAATATATGTATATATATATATATATATATTTATTTAGAGTACTTAATATACACTTGTAAAAAGTACATTTTTGTTGAAGCTTTCAAAATTTGCCGCAATTCCGTTTCTCTTAAGGCATAAGGTTGTGGACTATACTTTCGTATCATCTTCCGAATACTAAAATAAGTAACATAAGAATAGTCACAATATCTGATTTTGTTATTTCAAGCTCTTATTGTTTACTCCAGTTTCAGACTGTCGCTACTAAATACAATACTTGATAATTCGTAAGGATGTTAATATTTTAACATATAAATTAGCTTTTCGTTACGTTTGACGTGTCTATTCTGCTTTGGCTTTTGTGGATCTTAGGTAGATGTCACTGATTTTAGTTGACGTCGTCGTGTTTAGCAGCACTTAGGCGAATTTTATTAAATGTTTTTCTTCAAATCCTTTTTCATGCACAAATCTAATATATTTATACAAAAGTTCTAGGGTTTAGTTGGTTTAGGCTACGGTTCAAGTCAAGCACTGATATTAGGCAGGCAAACGTACGTTTTGTTACAGCTGACCTGGACAAGTCATGCAAGGCCTTCAGTAGTGAAGAGTGCGTCCAGGATCCAGATAAAACTTCAGATGAGCAAACTCTTAGTAACAATAACATTTGAAAGAATATATCAATCAAAAGTATATTTGAATTTGCCGAAAAAAGAATTATTTCAGAGGTGATTCTCAATAAAACCGTTATAACCAGGATTAAATAATATTTTTTTTTTACTTTTCTGATTAAAATTAAAACAAAAAACAGGAAAATTTTTATGTTATCGAAAAATTACTCCGAGATGAATAAACTTGCAATTTTTGCTGTTCATCAAACTTTTTGACGTTGAAAAACGCATTTTTCCAAGTATGTGCATGACTACTTTTCAACATATTCCAGAACACGTATTATTTCGATCAGTTTTGTAGCAGGAAACAATGCTACTGATGTAATAAGAAAATCTTTATGCAAACATCGTTGAGGAGAACCGTTCTTAGTACAGAGGAAAGGATACACCGAGCCACTTGGGAAATGCGTTTGCCTTTGCTAAATATGCGCAAACTTCTAGTGACCGCGGGAACAGGAAACTACCAATGGCACAAAAAAAATTGCAATGAAATCCATGAAAGCACAAACAGCTGGCATTGTAACGGCCAGTTAAGTAACAAAAATTATCAAATTTTCCAACTTGTAACCTTTATCCTTTTATAAGCTAATCAAGGTAAAGTGAACACTTTTTAAGGCCCTTCCGTCAGGCATTAACCACTGATAAATATATTTTATTGCAGTCTCAGAAAGAAACTTTTGAGAGTGGCAAAATGTGTACACTGTTTTTATTAGTCGTATGGAATTTTTGTATAAAAAAGTGGCGGAAATATAGAAATTGTTTGAAAGCACATATTTAGAAGGTCATTAAAATGTTCCTATAAGTTAACCTTATTTTGTGAGAAAAATAGTTTTGACCGTTTAGCTCAAACTGTAAGTAGTTAGTAAACCGAAATTAAACTTGTAAGACACGTATCCATATTAGTGGATAAATGAGTTCCAAGGTTCGCTTGAATCAGTATATCAGTTACTGGTGTTTCAGATAAAATATAAAGACACACCTACCATAAATTTCACGTGAAAAGAGATGAGCCGCGGAGATGTAATGGTCAAATAACAATGGCGAACCGGGTTCGATTCCCGATGGAGTCAAATGCGAATCCCCGCTAGTGGGAAACATGCGGCCTTTGCCGTCGGATGTCGAGTGTCGGAGCAATGCTATTTTCTTCCCTTTTGCATTCTGTCGCTGCTCGAACTCTAAAGGCATTGGAATCAACCTCTCTCTCTCTCTCTCTCTCTCTCTCGTGTAAAAATGTATTCGTTCTTGTTTTAAAGTAACTAATAAGCGTTATTGAACTAATTACNCCTCTCTCTCTCTCTCGTGTAAAAATGTATTCGTTCTTGTTTTAAAGTAACTAATAAGCGTTATTGAACTAATTACCCAGAGTATTAAGGCCGCGGTCAAATGGGACATGGAACTACTTCAACGTGTTCAGTTCATTGTACAGCTACATTCGCTCCGAACGTATTCCGATCGCAGTCACCGCTTGTTCAATGTAAACTGATTTTGGAAACTGGCAGCACTTTACTTATTCGTTGAAGTGAAGTACCGCGTCAAATGCTGGTATTGTACTCGTTACACTGTTAGTGTTGAGGTATTAATGGTATTAAAATAAATAAAAAACATAAACTACGGTAGTATTTTAAACTATTGCCATTAATTAGGAACCCATCAAGTTTCGTTTTTGTAGGTTAAGATTTACGTTTGTTTACATTCCGATTCATTAGTTTACACTGTATTTTTTTTCTTCTAATTTTACAAAAAAAAACCGTTTTTACAGTCTTGAATTTAACTTTTACATTGCGGAAGTAAAATAACGTACTATTCTGTCAAAAACAACCGTAATTAATAATCAAGAATTTACTGATAATTAATGAGCCTACTTTCTTCTACACGGGTGCAAATAATTTTTAGTGAAGTTCTTAAAAACTTAGAGAGTAGGTAGGCCTTGGCATATATTTAACAGCAAAAATTAGATATGAATCCAGAAACATGTGAAAATGTACCAAGAAAATGGAAATACACGAATGACATACCAGGGATTCGAATTCAGGAACAAACTCGTAAAATTAAACTAGCGNGATTCGAATTCAGGAACAAACTCGTAAAATTAAACTAGCGTACAATCAACAGCATCACAGACGTACGATTCGGAGCATCAACTTAGGATGTAATCAGTTTAATGTTTTGAATTATGGGGTTTACNCGTACAATCAACAGCATCACAGACGTACGATTCGGAGCATCAACTTAGGATGTAATCAGTTTAATGTTTTGAATTATATATTGAAAATAACCTGAAATATTTACAAGGCAATCATTTTGAAAATAAGTGCCTAAGTCACTAAAAACGCATACGTTTACATGGTCTAACATAGCACTAATTGTGTGAAAATATTTGTTGAAAATAGGTTGATTGGTTTCAGAGATATGGCATAAAAACCTTATCTACTTTAACGTGGCTATCTTTTAAAATTGCCAAAGAAAGAAGCTCTGTACAAGATGTTTCTAATAGAAACAGTCAGCATTAAACTGGTAAATATATATGCCAAATATATAGAAATATTTATATGAACGCAATTTCGAAAATCAACGTCTCACCCTAATTAAATCATGTATCTTTACATGGCCTTTGGTATGTGCATAATTTGGTGGAAATTATACCTAGTTCAATTGTCCAGGAAATATGGCAAAATGTATAATTTATTCACCTGACACTGTTTTGCAAAAAAAATCCGGCGAAAAACGGATTTCAGTATGCATAAATGATGCTTCTAATAAATACTGTTGGTGTACAAAATTTGGATTAATTATTTTGAATAATTTAATAGATGTATTATATTAATCTAAATTATTAATGTAAACCCCATTAAATACGCTTGCCGCACGTAATACATGGTAATTTACTAACGCTACTGTAGTAACAACTTGCGTGAAATTTTGTTATGCATCGGTTGATTGGTGCTAGAGATATGGCATAGAAACTTTATGGTTCATGTGACGATCTTCATAAACGGAGAACAAAGAGATTATGTATTACCACATTAGATGATTGTCATAGATACAATAAACAAAGTTAAATGTAAATCTGTTACGTAGTTCCCGTAGATACAGCACACTAAGATAAAATGCTTTTATAGGCGCGATTCGGAAAATTAAGANAATCTGTTACGTAGTTCCCGTAGATACAGCACACTAAGATAAAATGCTTTTATAGGCGCGATTCGGAAAATTAAGATTTGTACATTAATGAAAATGGTCTACTACAGTACAACTTCATCGCCAAATTTGAAGGAATAATTAGATGTTTCCCGATATACGACATAAAAACTGTGTTATTTCATGTGGGGCTATCTTACAAAATGGCGGAGAAATGAGGATTTGCATATATTTTCTTGTGACCTAACATCTGTAATACTGTATATTTAAAACACACAGTTTTATGTACAACACAAAATTGTTTATATATCTCCGTGTTTATAATAATCTTGATGTCTGCAGTACTTGTTTTACTGAAATTAAGATAATTTTTACAGCTTCCCCATTAATGTCTCATAAATTTTGCTCTAATTTATTTGTAGTGTTACGTGAAGAATCTTGGAAACTGGCTTCCAAAGAATTCTTGGTGAAAACACAGAATATGTTTTACAGTGCAGGTTGCCAAGTCAGGTTTCAGAAGTCCTCTCGCCTGAAGCCTGTGGGGGGCGGTGCGGAACTGTGTGTTGGAGGACGTGGTTACCCAAAGTTGAGGTCTGCGGGCGTTTCAAACTTTGTTGCGGTTGTCCGTGTCCTCGGAGCTCCTGGTTGTCGTTGCGTGGCACGCATTAATTCCTTGACTGAGTTACGTCGTGCACGAGTGTGCACGCCGCAATATTTTATGCCGCTGGCGTTTGACCTCTTCAAATTACATTTGCTTTGCGTGTTAACACTTTGCAAATGTCGCTTTGTAGAAATGGCGGCGCAATTAGCTGCGATTCTGCCTCTTAGATTTGGGATCTAAGCAGGTATAAGTATTAGGATAAACGGTTATTTAGTCCGTTGTTTTTAATTACATTAACACAGCATACTTCATTATGCCCGTCGCTTATTCTGACTACTCTCTACATAGTACGAAATACAGAAAGATTATAAAGGCTTTTCACGATAAAGTAAGCACTTTTGAAATCAACGTTTGAAAAATAAATCTTGCCAATAACTACATGTGCGCTATAGTGAACACTAGCATGTAAGATTCCGGTTAAGTTGAAAGCGAAGTAAGAAATAGTTCTACGACTTGACTTTCTACTGAGAGTGTAATGTTTAGGTTTATGTCTACTGAAGTTAGTGTAAAGTATGTAATTTTATACCTATAAGCGCATTAATATAAACATTATTAACATATTTACTTTCCTAAAAATTCCTCAATTTCAATTGGCTGGCACATGAATAAAGTTATCAGGTCCACGGAAATGTTGATTTTACTTAAGGTGGAATGACACAAAATGAGAAGGAAAGTAGATCCTAAGCAATGATTTTA
The DNA here is from genome assembly GCA_002778355.1 of Clitarchus hookeri. Taxonomy (NCBI): domain Eukaryota; kingdom Metazoa; phylum Arthropoda; class Insecta; order Phasmatodea; family Phasmatidae; genus Clitarchus; species Clitarchus hookeri. The sequence goes on along the minus strand of NQII01000462.1, from coordinate 677,029 downwards.
AAATTGCTCAGTTAATCGTGAACAGCTTACACAACAAATTGAGGAATATGTTTTCAACCTATATTATATAACCATACAAAGAAAACAATATTAAAAAAAACCGTCTTCTTACAAGCACGTATTAAAGAATTACAATTGATATGTAACAGTCTCAGGAAAATTCGACCAAAAAAAACATAAATAAAAAATAACAAGAAAAAAATTTCTTCTAATTCATTGCAAAATATATTTAAACTAACTAAGCTCTGCTTGATATACACACAAGTCAAATACGCACGAGTAAAAGGAGCACCAGCAAAAAACATTTAGATGACGAGGGACGGGGAAGCAGGACAGAATCAAAACCCACAAAATTTTAATGTAAGGATTAAGAATCTTGATCTTGGCAGAAAAGTAATGGCATAAAGTAGCAAAAGTAATATGTGTAGTTATATTGTTTTTGACTATGAACGCTGTCGTATAGATGAGTACTGAATAACTAAGCAATAGGCGTTTTGCTATCAATCTGATCCCGAAACGAGCTCAGCCCCCTTCCCAAAATTATACCAATATTTTGCATATCTGTGGTCCTGTCGTTTATTTATTTTCTAGTTTGCGTCCAAGGAGGTTTTATATTATAAAGGTTGTTCACGGTAAAGTGAGCGCTTTTCAAATCAACATTTGAAAAACATGGTTTCGTATAATGGTATAAATACATACGTTCTACAGTACACTCCCAGTTAAATTGACTGTCAATAAATGAAAGTAGTTCTAAGAACTGGCATAGAATAGGGAGTTTAATGAAGAAATAAATGGCCTCTGTAAATCAGTGTTTCTTATTTTGTACACATACAAGCACGAATCTGCATATTAATAACAAATTTACATATCTAAGATCCCTCGGTTTCTCGTGGGTGAAGAATGAATAAAATGATCAGAAACATGACAATGTTAACTTAACATACAAACTGAGAAGAAGAGTAGATAACAAGCATACACGATTAATCGTAGACATCACATAAATATGTTTGCTATAACCTCCATGACTGAATCCCGATTGGGACCGACTCTCGTGTACCGCCTTTTGCCCCCTTTAGGATGTTTTTTTCTTTTTCACCCGCCGCTCTCGTGTCGTCTCGTGACGGCGCCTACTAACCCAGGTTCACGATATCTCGTCACAAGACATCTCCCCTTGCGTCGCGTCGTACACGTTCTCTCTGGTGGCTGACGTCTTTGATGTGTCGCGCCCGTGCGAAAGGAAAGCCGAATGAGCTGCGGTTATACGACTCGTCGCCGCATAAATCACAACGTCAGCATCGAGTCCACGATCCGGCGGTTTTTCAGTGCCTTTCAGCACACGAGCTGGAACAAATTCCATAAAACAAAGATAGAAAATATATATAAACCTATGGTCTAAGTAAATTCCGGAACGGTTCACCACCCTTGATAGTATAGCCGAAACAGATGTTTAAGCTAGAAACACAGCCAAATGATAATATAAATCTCAGAGTTTCTTCATAATACGTTATTGAACGACGAAGTAAAATCCGTACTAAATTGGTTGTCCATATCAACCCCTTCCGTAAAGAAGGAGGTGTTTAACCGCATTTGTGAATAAAATAAAATAGTAACTCTCAGATGTTTTTGAGTTGTGTTGCATACATATAAGTGATCTACCGTACAGCGTTAACATAATTTTCACCTTGTGCTTTTACCCTACACGCCACCATTTTCGTGTAATTAGTGCACAATGTTCTTACACTGTTTTAACACAAAATTACACATGATTAAGAATGTCCCGTCATTTTTAGACCCTGGGTTAATAACCGTGCAGCATAGAACAGAGACTTCGGCTTCAAAGTAAAGTGGCCTGAACTGTTATTAATGTCTCAAACTGGCCAGGCCTGTCCAGAGCTGCTTGGCATAACCAAGCCCCTTTTCTAACTCAATTCTAATATGAGTAGAACAACGTATTTGGTTTCCTACCTATCATTTGCACTGCATGGTATTTGTTTTTTAATATTGGAATTCGGTAAACATATATATGTATATATATTATAAATATATAACCAGTACTATGTAGTTATGTATTATAACGGCATGCTGTAGATCGTCCTTTAACATAGAATGTGTTTGAACATTATGACAAATGTGTACAACAACCTTTCCTGTGGGCATAGGTAGTAAAGTGGGAATATATTATATCCATGCGTGGGTATGTTCACCGTGTGTGGGTATGGTAGTTCTCAAACACCCGAGTTTTATCGTGCAGTGCAATAAGTGTAAGGAATATTAAAGTAAAATGTTTCTCAGCGCGGTTTTGAACTCACCTACATTTATTATTAAAATTATTTATTAAAAAGGAATATTATTATAGTCCATTCTGGTTACTTCTAACTTTTCTGAAGCCCTGATAAGGTTACACTTCGTGTATATTCCTCCGCCTCATGGAAGAAAAAATGAACCACGTCTAGAAAAACTACACCTAAGGGACAACGCACCGTATTCGTACTCACTCAGTTCAACTCTATTGTGCATAACAACTCTATATCACCAGGCATTACCAAAAACATATTATTTTCAGTTTTTAATTAATATTAATTGCTAACAATATATTATAATTTATATTTAAAATAAAAGTATAAGTTCAGTTCAACCTAACATAAAAGTACTTTTTATGTTAACAGAAGTAGTAAACGCTAGTGATACACGAGAGATTTAGAAAACAACCAGGCACGTCATATATGGGGTGATTTTTCAAATGTTTGATAGCATAAGTGTAAAGAAACACTTTGAAAAAAAAAAAACACCACATAATTTTATGACGTGTTTAGTTGTTTCCTTAATACGTTATGTATCACAAGCGTTTTATACTTGTGTAACCATCAAATTACCTTATTATGATTAAATTTGACAATTACTTATGTTATCCGTAAATTACATTAATTCATTGATAACTAATAGGGATAATAACACAGAGAAAATACGTACACCTAGTAAGAGAAAGTTCTCATGAAAAATATTATTGCACTGAGTGCGCACGAATGCGGTGAAATTTTCCAATCTTTGTTTGTTTGAGTCGGAGGAATATTCTGGAAATAGAACTTTAGCAGGGCTTCTGGAAAGTTAGAAGTAAGTGGGAATGAAGTATAGACTATAAAACATTTTTTACTGATTATTACGGTATTTATAGGACTTGCGGTTGTCTCAGTTTATTAGTCACAGGCATCACACTTATGAGGGCCCGGTTCTCAGGCCCTGACGGGAGGGAAAATTTCGGACGATGGCTTTCATGTGGGGAGTGCGGCAGACATTGCCGTGATGTGGGGGTTTTCTCAGTGCTCTCCCGTCTCCTCCCCGTCTATATTCCACTGCGTCTCTAGCCCAACTGCTCTGACCTCTACAATTCTTCAAGCTGTCTGGGGTGATAGGCCGGTCCCTTTAATCCCCACTCCCCCTGGGTCCACCAACGCGTAGGGCAGCCAGCTCCGAATAGCGTCAGCCAGTCTGACCCTGCCTACGGTAAGAACCACAGATGGATTTTATTTTCATATTGTTTTTTATTTCCGTATTTAAGATGTTTCCTTAATTATATATATTATTTGCATTATATAATTTTATATTTATTTGTATGTTGGTAACTTTATTACATTTTCTTCTTTCCTTTATTACCCATTGGGACGTTCATTGAGAAAAAAATTTAGTTGAATCAAACTAAGTTTGTATGGCGTAATAAAGTTAATTGTTTGTATAGCGGCCATGAAATAATTTGTTGTTGAAACAAAATTATGTTGTTCTTATTTAGTTGCCCCAAAAAAATATTTGGTTGGTGCAACCAAAGATTTGTTTGGCTATACGCACGTTAAACAGTTTCAGCTAATATAAAAAATAATGGAAGTACAACCGATATTCGACCTTACGTTATCTGCGCTCGAGCGTTGCGTTTTAACAACCTCACCTGAGTAACTACTGATGACATTGGAATGTTTTTAAATACATACATTTATACTACTGCAAATGCGCATACAATTATTACAAGATTTAAAGCTTTTCTTTTTGTTTCCCGTTGAACTTGTTTCATTAGGATGTTTATACCATTATTAATCATGAATAGATGCACTATGAAACACTAATATTATCCAAATTTTCACCAAAATGCAAACAAAATCTTGAGCTGTATTTTCGAAAGATGGCAATCAACTGAGTGACCAAACAAAGGTATACTGTACAACAAATATTTTGTGGACAGTCTAATTTTATTTAGCCCTACACGGAGGTTTTGTTTATTCAATCATGTATTTGGTAAAATGAAAAAGAATAATTAATTTACTTTTCAGGTTTTACATACTCAACGAAATATTATGCTGGGGAAACTAAATACATTTTGGGCCCTATATAAAAATTCATTTGTTTTCCTTTCTCTCAGTGTAGTATCAAGGTTTTACTTAAATGAAAGTAACTTGAACATGCATGTTTGATATTGATACGAGTTAAGGCCTTCTTAGAAGTAATATAATTTGCTCATTAGCTATTAGTTAAAAAGCGACAAGGAATTATGAAGATACCCCCGATAAGTTACTGCCAGTCTGATTTTAAATGAGAAAATTAAAAACAATCTAGTATAAAATTAGTGGACTGAGAAAAGCATAATTTACATTTGAACGTTTTCGCAGCTACGGCGTATTGTAATAAGAGCTCTGAAGTTGCGCTTTACTTAGTCCGCAGCTCTTTCACTTTGATTTTATATTATTGACAAATAGTTAGTTTAGTTTTTCTGCACATTCCATTTTTTTCTGTCTCATCTAAACTTTAACGTCACTATGGGCCTAAATAATAATAATTAAACTGTCCATACGTCAGATGGCACAAAAAAAAGTTTGTAAACTAATTTTTATTTTAAATTTTTAACACAAAAGTAAGTGGAGTTCATTATAAACACGTTGAAAAATTACACTTCTTATAATACGTTAACACATAGTACAAATTTCCGTAGTTCGCTGCCATACTTTTTTTCTAAGTTCCAAGCAGAGTTAGCGTCATTAAACAGCATTTATTGGAAATTATTTAATTTTCGAAAGAGGTCTGCTAACCGCGAATTAAGTCCATAAAGAAACTGAGTAATGAGAAGGACGAATGGCGACTGGCGTCCGGCGAGACTGTTTGAATCCTTTCCCGGACGTCATTTTGGAGACCCGTTTACACCGGAACAAGCAGCAGCGAAAACGTGCGAACGAGCATCAAATAACCGAGCGTTATCAATGGTTAAAAATATATCGGGGCACGAATATGTACCCTTCGTCCTTGTTCGTTCCGGTTCGGTTCGATTCGGCCAGTGATCCATCCGTTGTAGGTGTGGTGGAGTATCCTCGCACTACGACCCACCGCAACTTCCAACACAACCTCTGAAAACTTCGCCCAAGGAATGTAAGTAAGGAAGGAATGGGAAGCATTAGTTTCAAAATCACAGTCAGGTGAAAAATTCATTTGACTCCAAATGTTTTTTTTTCTTCATATTAGCAAGGAGAGAGACGCTACGGTATTAAATAAACAACTCTGCGTGTAAGAATTTTAACATAATGTGTAGCTTTCACATTCATATGTTAAGCAATATAATTTCCCGAGAATACTGACAATATATTTTCCCCAGGACTATAATGAATGCCCGTTAATAACAGAGAGGAGAATATTACATTACAGTCTCTAAGCGAGAGTCTCCTAAACTCCACTTCTGAGTTCATTTCCTCCTTGCGCACACAACAGTCAACACAACATAGCCACCACTCCCGAACTGAGGGTACTACCCTCACCATATACCTCTGAGATGTAGGTAGTGCTCTCTGGTCTACACCATCTCACACACATACTCCTTCATAGTGGTATCCTCTAAGCCCAATCATCACACAATACCCATCATTTGTCATGCCTTCCTTTTGTGCATCAGGACCGCCTCAATGTCTACTACACGGTTACCTTCCCTACAAATAGTTTCGCTCAACAATCGTGCTATGAAGTACCAACCAGAATTGCTTTCCTCCATCAAAGCGCATACAAGTCCCTCAAAATGTGATGACTTATACGGCCTTATCCTTGTCGAAAGACACTCAACTTCGCATGACGAAGTACCAACAATAATATTGAAGTACCACTCTTATGCTTATTTATCTCGTGCATACATCTCTCTCGCAGCAGCTGATAAGCGTCATCTCCAGTAGCTGGAACTCGTAGCACGGTCATTCAGCTAGGTCGACGGACAATGCCGCATAGACCACCCGCTCTGTTGGACGTCGCGTTCGAATCTAACCGAGCTCTCTCAGCGGTTTATATACGCGCCTAACGCCTAACACCCCCTCCGCAAACCAGGCACTTAGAAACGCATGGGACAAGAACGAGGGTAGCCAGTCTGATCGAGAACCTTATACGGCCATTACATGATTCCCAATCTCTCGGACATTAACACCATTTGGCGCAAAACAATCCCCTTAAGATCTTTCATGCGGCAACCCGCAAAGAACTTTAGCTGAACAAGTAGAAGCGCAAACAGACCATGCATCTTCAGTGGAGAGTGGAGAGATTTGGGCGGCTCGTAACACCGAGGTTATGGGAGCCAATGAAGTTGCAGCAAGGTATGGAGCAGCGTCGGAATGAAAGTGTTTGGGGAAACTGGATATCCACGAGAAAACCCGCCGACCTGCGGCACCATCCAGTACGATTCCCACATGCGAAAATCAGGGAGTGACCCCGCCGGGAATAGAACCCAGTTCGCCTAGGTGGGAGGCGAGATGTCTAACCACTACACCACCGCTGTCCGTCAATATTCAGTGTTTCTTGGTGTACTGATAGCTGACTGGAGCAGGATTCCTTTATCCCCTTTGCAGATTCCCTCTCTCACGGGCAGCGAAACGAAAACCAAAACGCTTACAGATGATAAACCAAAATTTTACGCCAATATAATGTGAATCCCGAAATGGAGACAGATGAAAAATGTGTCGAGGAACACGCCGTCATATCGGTTTTTCAGTGAATTGTCAAAGGATATTCGTGTTTCATCATGTTCGATGTACACGCCTCGTTTACACGAGTGTGAACAGAATCGAACGCGAATATTCTCTGGTTCGCTATTCAATACTCGTTTGCCCGTTTTCTCTTCCGTTCGCTCCCTGCGTAAACGAGGCACGAACACCTCTGAGTCAAACAGGGGCAAATGGCTCGTTTGTGCTCGTTCGCAATTCCCCTCTTATGTTTGCTTCGGTGTAATCGGGATGATCCTTGGTAGCTCCCACAGCACATCGAAAGCCTTCCGTCTGATTGTAGTATCTGAGCAGTTGCTTGTTAGATGTTATTAATATGCACTAATTAGCAATAATCTCTTGAGAATGGCGGCCTTCATTGATTTACGAGAGAGTTGTGAATACGGCAGATCTCAAATGGGTGAAGGAAATGGGCAGCGGTGCGATAGAAATTCTATTAATCCTCCGACAGGTTGACACGAATCCCACAATTCGCAGCTGCGAGGAATTCGCGTAACTCACCACCAGAGAACATATAATAATTTATTTTGTGCTTGCCTGTTGATTTCTGGTGTCGTTTTCAATAGCCTTTTTTAAGCACGAAAATAGTGATCAGAAAAAAAATTATTGCCTGAGATAATACCTAATGCATAATTTAAAGTGTGGCACAAGTGTGGGCGTACTTATCACAACAGTTTAGCGTTAAGTCATGCAGTGTTTCTCATATAACTTGGTTTATATATAATTGAGAGCTACTGGGCGGCCCTTGTCAGACCTCTCTTTCACAAGTCACCCGTTCTGATATATATTTTATGCATTATAAAATTAAAATATCAAATATTTGAGGAAAAGAAAATTGTATTACTTTAATGCAGCGTCATGCCCTAGTATGTATAAAATGAGAAAGAAAATATCACAAACCAATTTCAGTAGCGAATAATTAGTAAAATTCGTATTTAATACAACGCTAATCAACATAAAACTATTAGTGAGTCACTAATTCATTAAATGATGTACATACCAGTTGCTGTTACGTTAAATTAAACGCAGCATAGACAATAAAAAATTTAAATTGTTATTTAAAAGTACCCAATTTTACCAGTAGGCAACTNTTAAATTAAACGCAGCATAGACAATAAAAAATTTAAATTGTTATTTAAAAGTACCCAATTTTACCAGTAGGCAACTGTACATGCTAAGAATTCGATGGAGAAGTATCTTTACTACTGACTCAACAATCTAGTTGAACTAACTTATGCAACACTATGGTGGCATGAAACCCTGCCTCAAAACGACCGTAGAGTGAATACATTGTGGTGTATGCATACCATTTTCTCAGTAACCATTTTCTGTATCCCAACATTGTATTGCTTTTATTCCAACCGTATTCCTTCGACTGTTTAATTTTAAATAATTGTTTGACATGCATGTACACTACTTTTGATTAACAGTAACTCCAACATTATATAATGAAGGAACGAAGAATGTATTTAATTTTTTCGTAAAGAGCAGGTTTTTTGGAAAATCAACTGTGAACAAACGGCACATCGTTGTTGAAACACGTGAATTTGACAGTTATGACTGCAGTTCATGAGACAACGTTGGGGACATATGCAGAAAAACTAAAATCAGTCAACCTCTTCTCTAGTCTGTGTTGTCGACAACAAATACATCATCTAAGACAACTATTAAAAAAATAACAAACGAGAATAGCTAAGTTATGGTTGCTCTGCCACTTTTGAAATGAATACTTTAATGTACATATCAGTTATGTTGGCAGATAATTAGTAGCAGTGCTATCCTTTAATTACTCATTAAAAATGTCTTGTATAGATTTGTAATCGGCCAGATTAATTCATTCTTTGTTTCCTATGATTCGGAGTAAGACATATCATAAAATAAACATATTTACGTTTATAATGTTTTCAGATACTGGGGGTTACAGGGTCATGGACTCCTTGGACAACTGAGAAGAAAGGATTATAATTCGTGCCGTGTCCTATCCAAGCCTGGAAATCGCACTTGACTTCAGATGGGTGTTGAAGCGACGCACCTTGAGTCCTGCATAGTCTCTCACGCTAGGGTAAGGTTACTTCTACTCAGCTTAGGAACAAAACGAGCTTTCTTATGGGAGAGTTTGGCATAGGGAAAATTTCCGCTGTTAGGTGCGCAGTGTTCCAAAGAGGTCACATTTGATTAAAATTTTAAGCTAAGTGAACAATCAAAGGGAAAATATTTTACTCAGTTACTTTAGTAGTGGGATTGTCTTCCTTCTGGCGCAACTGCTGCTAACTTAGGAGCTGTGGTGTTGTGCGCAATCTTGATAGGCGCAGCCAGTGGCTTTGTTCATCACCGCCCTCACCGCGCCCAACTCACGGCCGGCAATCCCAGAGACCCGTAGCCCTAAAAATGATTTTAATAAAAAATTACATAAAAAAAAAAAATTTGCCTGCCACTTTCGATTTTTAATAATTATATCGGTTTATAGTGACGCTGAAGATCATGTTTCCATTTTTCTACCTTTTTCGAATGTTGTCAATAAATTATTTTAATGAAAATTAAATAATTTCGGCCTGCCACTTTGGTGCCCAATAGGACGTATTGATCCCCCCTCCTCCCTCACAAAACCCGTAGACAAAAAAAATTACTTCAATTAAAAAAATGTTTGTAAAAATGTAATAATTTCAGTTTGCTATCTCGGATTTCTAAAAGTTCCAATCGCACTTTTAAATGTTAAAAGTTTTTAAGTATAATGCAATAATGCATTCCAGGTAGGACCTTGTAAAACATTTTAAAAATATTAATACTTTTTTGTTTTCGAAAAAAAAAATTAATGAAAAAAAGGTGGTATTCAGCTGTGCGTTTTATGAAAATTGAACCGCCAGGATGCGCGGACANAAAAAAAAATTAATGAAAAAAAGGTGGTATTCAGCTGTGCGTTTTATGAAAATTGAACCGCCAGGATGCGCGGACAGGCTTGTGACGGACCTGTCATAACAAGCGAAGAGTGCAGGCGACAACATGACGCACCATTGGATAGTAAANCGGACAGGCTTGTGACGGACCTGTCATAACAAGCGAAGAGTGCAGGCGACAACATGACGCACCATTGGAAAGTAAAAGGGGGATGGGGAGAGAGAAGTGTTGACGACCCCGAGCCAAGTGCACGTGAACTGCCCTTGATGGCACGTCAGCTTCTGTGAGGCCTTGGAGCCGTGTATCACCTGCGTATTAAAACGTCGTGTGTTAAAAAAAGTAAAATAAGTTTGGTTTATTCACATGCACGCGCATGCCGAGGAGTTACTTACTAATGAGCGGTAGCAATTGAATTTTCTCGGTAAATAAATCTTATTTTTAGATAAAATTTCCATAATGGAACTGCATATGTGATTAACTGCCAACTGTCCATAAGGGTCTCAACTATCTAAAATGGCATAAATATCACAGTGTAAGTGACATAAAACAAGCCTAAGAAGAAATCCGCTGTTTACAATCTAAATTGTTTTACCGAGCTGTATCATGAAAATGAAGTGGATTTGTTAACCTATTTTAACATACAGAACGTGTTTCGTTTATATTAGCGGCTGTTATTATAGAGTCATGCTGCTGTTTTGAAAATGTCTATCTCATAGACAGGAAAGATGATGACAAGAAACAGAAAAAAACATATGTTATAGACGGGGAATAATAATTTATATGGCACTCTGATTGGCTGGCGTGTAAAAAATTATATTATAAGAAAGTGTAATGCCACATTACGTACAGACGCAAGCTACAGGCATTGAATTACATGCTATAATGCCATGTATGTTGTAGAAAAGCCTTAGCGCAGTTCGTGTGAACAGTCCATTAAGGCGCCGTTTACACTAGGGCGATATAAGATAAGCGATATATCGTAAACGATACACGATTAGCGACAGGCACAGACAGATACTTGAAATATAAAGGGAGTCGATAAAATAGGTTCACAGTTGCGCGATTGCACAACATATCGCAAGTGACATATATCTCGAAGTACCACAGGCTGGTAGCTTCAGCGATTAGTATCGTACGATATTTCGGGCTGTGAACATGACGGGAAGAGGAGAAGACAAATCTCTTTGTCTTCCTTTTATTGAATTAGTGAAAGCTCACCAGTGCATCTGGAACTATTCCATTGCCGCACAGAGTAGGATAGATGTGACGAGCTCCGCGTGGAGGGAAATTGCANAACTATTCCATTGCCGCACAGAGTAGGATAGATGTGACGAGCTCCGCGTGGAGGGAAATTGCATCAGAAATGAAAGTCACAGGTAAATACATTATTTATTTATTATGTAAGACAATAAGTAACCAAAGAGTTATATTAATCAAATACATTATAGTAATCAAAGTGTTATATTGACACATCTCCATTGTGTAGGGATTGCACCACTTGGTTTCAGAAAGTATTCACCTAGTTTATTTCTTAAGCGGTTTTCTGCGTTCAAATTGTTGTTTTCACTGAATGTATTGTTATCTGATAATGCTGGTACCACAGAACATTATTAAAATGTTGTGGAACATGAGGTTCTCCTCCTCGTCTGCGTATAAAATTATGAAGCACGCATGCTGTCTTAATAGTCTGCAAAGCATTACGTCTGTTGGTATAAANTAGTTTATTTCTTAAGCGGTTTGCTGCGTTCTAATTGTTGTTTTCACTGACTGTACTGTTATCTGATAATGCTGGTACCACAGAACATTATTAAAATGTTGTGGAACATGAGGTTCTCCTTCTCGTCTGCGTATAAAATTATGAAGCACGCATGCTGTCTTAATAGTCTGCAAAGCATTACGTCTGTTGGTATAAATTGGTCTGTCAAATAGATGAAATTTTGACGTTAGCATTCCAAAATTGCATTCCACACTTTTTCTGCCTCTTGAAAGTCGAAAATTGAATATTCTTCTGGCATCATTTAATACTCTTTTTGGAAAGGGCCGCATTATATGATTCTGAAGAGGGAATGCCTCATCTGCCACAAAGTAGAACGGAAAAGGATTGTCATTTGCCTCGCCTGGCAAGGGAGTTGCTTCTGGTATTTTCAATTTATTATCCTGCAATAATTTGCCGATTGTTGATTTGCGAAACACAGCACCGTCACTATTCCGTCCATAGTCTCCGACATCTATTGCGGTGAATATTCCATTTGCGTAAGACAAAGCCATTAGAACTATTGAAAAGAACTCTTTATAATAATAATCTGTGGACCCTGTATTAGGGGAACACTGAATGCGGAAATGTTTGCCGTCAAGAGAACCAATACAGTTAGGTAAATTCCAGAACTCATAATAACGTTTTGATATTTACTTCCAAGTTTCCTCCGTTGGTTGTGGCATATACAGCGGTTGTAAGTGGGACCATATAGCAGCACAAGTCGAATGAACAATAAAACTGATAGTTGATTTACATCTGTAAAATTGCAAGGAAAGATCTTTAAAACTGCTTCCAGTAACTAGATACCTAAAAAAATAATAATACATTAAATAAATTGACTGTTTTAAATCGTAAATTTATTTAAAATTTATTTTTACTTAATTTAGTTTTGTAATATATGTGTTTTCATTTTAATACGCAACAGTTTTAAATAAATTCTATTGAAGTCTACTTTTTTAAATTTTGTTTCAGAAATGAACTGTCGAGAACGGTGGAAGAACATCAGAACAGCATATGTGCGATCGCTGAAACCACCAAAGTCTGGGGCTAGTCAGTATTCAAAGAAAAGTTATTATCTGACTGAGAATTTAGCTTTTCTGCAACCATATTTGAAAGGGGGAGATACGTCCGGCAATCTTCACGTTGAAGATACTGCAGTGGAGGAGTCCGATACCAATTAAAATGACGGAAGTGACACATTTGTTGAAGAGGAAATGCCTGGTGAAGCTTCTTCCACGCAATTTATCGAAAAACCCGCTCGTAATATCAGCTCAAGTCAAACATAAAAAACGAAAGGGAAACGACCAAGTCGACGACGCTTTTGTAGAATGGATGAACATGAAAAAATCTGTTAATAAAAGTCACTAAGATTCTGAACAGCATTTCCTTCTTTCTCTTTTACCTGATCTGGAAAACCTTAGCTTGCGTCGTAAGAGGACTTTCAAAATACATACAATGTCTCTCTTACATAAGTTGTTAGAGGAGGACGAACGAGAGAAAGTGGAATCCAGTATTTCAGTTGCTTCCAGCCCTTCTGTATGGAGTTCGTCATCCCATCATGACACCTTGCAAACTCATTCTCACATGAGCAATATTGCAACGATTTCGGAATTCAATTCGATTATACCACAGACGCAAGAAAGTGAAACGGATTGGGCCATTTTGTAACAAATTATGAAAATAAACATGCTGAATTTTATTAATACTGCTGTTTATATTCATATTTATTTACCTTATAGTAATCAGAAGTTTTTCATCTGTAGGAATAGCCTTCCTGAAGTGTGTCTTTTTTTTTTCAAGGGTTCATGACACTAGGCTTTTCAGAAAATGAAAGTTTTCAGGATTCATTACATAAAACTCCCTGAATTTTGATTCATGTGGAGACAGCTCTCGAGAAACAACAGCCGAGCTATGGTGCACGTTGGTAAGATTGTAGGGATGTACCCAGTATTTTTTTTTTCTTCTCATTCTACGTCTGAACCAATAAGCTACTATAACTTCTTCCTCACTTGAGCTCATTTTTGTAACTGAAGTAATGATAATTGTGTTCCCACCACATTTTTATCGCCCAGGTCGCGCCGATTTATCACCGGCTCTCATGAACCTTCCTGGCAATATATCGTCGCAATATATTCCTTACGATATATCGCTTACCTTATATCACCCTAGTGTGAGCAGCTACTGTGTGTCGCTGACGTGACTCTGATATTCTAGCCNGTGGAAATGAGGTGCGGCAATGCGGCAAGGCCTACATTTATCAGCTGCAGAGATGCCCAAGGCTATCCTGCCACAACGGCATCTGTGCTTGTCGGTGCAGAAGTTTTTTAGTACAGCCGAATAACTGTACGTACAAAACAAATTCAATTAGGCTTTTGCAGGAAACGAAAGGTTGATACACGCTCACACGTGCTCACACACACACATAAACATGGGTGTCAAAGCTCGCGGCTCTGTATGCACAGCGACGCGGGTTCGACATTGTAGTTCTACAACTGAGGCAACTGCATCACCAATTGGACCATCGACCTCTGTTCCAGAAACAACTGTATGGCCAACCACCTCTGCTGAACCATTCCTTTTGTGAAAATACGTTCGCTTGTAGCAGCAATGCACGACTACATGAGAAGCATGGCTGTACAAAGAGCCCCACCCAAATAAAGAACGCGTGTTCGACATGTGGGGGTGTCTATTTCACAGATGCATGGTCTAAGGGTGAATATGAATATGCGAAAAGGGCTTCCCCCATGTAACATAGTGAATAAACCGTCACAGTTATCGACATATGTTGACCTTCCCGACTGCATCAAACACAAGCATGCCATACTCAACCCCTACAACTATGACAACCAATGTTTCAAGTGGTCAGTGTTGGCTGGATTTGTTAAGTCATCGCATCCGCAGCGTGTGGACAAGAGGTTTGCTGAGGTGGAAAAGACGTTTGATTTTAGCGGACTGGATTTTCCGACTACTCTGCAGCAAATAAGTGTCTTTGAGAACAACAACCCTGATGTGTCTGTAAATGTGTAATCGCTGAATGCCAGGGGAAAAGTGATACCAATATGTGTGACTAAGAACGAGAAACCTGAACATATCGGTCTTCTGATGGTGAAGGACAAAACTTGGAATAGTTCGCATTAATTCTACATAAACAAATTTTAAGACCGGTTAACTCGCAGATTGGCTCGCATGGGTACAAAGTTCATGTCTGCAAACAGTGTTTTAAAAATTATACCGATTACCCACGGAAATCAGTTCTCACTGTGGCACAGTGCCTTGCAACACACAAAACAAAGTGTAAAAGATAAAATTCCAATGTGTGTGTGTGTTACCTCATGTTGTATANTTCAATGTGTATGTGTGTTACCTCATGTTGTATATTACCGAATAAAATTAGTTAAAAAAAATATGTTGTGTTTTATTCATTTTAAAAACCCATACTTTTTATAAATATTTATTTGAAATAAAAATCGTAACATTTAAAGATAATTAAAATAATTAAATATGGCAATTTACATGACCTTGCCACAATTCTGTACAGGTCTATAGCACTCTTGCCGAGCGTAGATTATCTCTGGTGGTTCAAACATGAGTTACAAACACATTGTAGAGTCTAATACTGGCAAAAATGTACGTATTTACGGTGTAATTTCGTGGCATATGATCAGATACGATAGACTGGTATGGATGGAGAGAGAATTTGTTATGTAAGGCCAATGGCTTGGAGGGGAGGTCTTGGTTAGTTTTGTGTGGTGTAGGGTGGGGTAAAATTATGTGTTCCTCGATTTTTAGAATAATTTTTTTGATTTTTTTTTTGTGATTTTTAATATTGGGTGGGGAAGGAGGAATGGGTAGGGTGGTGGGGTTAGTGTGAGATTAATGTTATATGTTCCTCGATTTTTCGTTTTTTTTATAATTATTTTCGCATATGGAAAGTTAAATCTTTAAATACGTAAATAAATATACACACTGGCGATCGGCATTCTAGCAAGGGTCGTGGTAGTCGAGCGAGTGGAGGTTTCTACGCAAACTGACGTTTTTTCTAGGAAAATTAACAGAAATCTAAAGTGGCGAGCCGATACGTTTACATTGTTTTTTAAAACACCTTTTTTATTGAATTATTTCTAGCGTTACAGGGTCACTGGAATGGCCGGCCGTGGGTTGCTATTGCCCGGGGGAGGGGGGAGGTGAACTAGGCCGCCAGTCGCGCCTACCAAGTCTGCGGATGGCACCACAGCCAGCAGCTGTTGCGCCAGAAGGAATGTAACCCTACTACTTACGTAGTTATTTTATATTTTATTTATTGCTACTGAAATTATTTTGGTTTTTTTAACTTAGAAAATAGATAAAATCCGGTACACATGCGACACTAGTGCCTACCTTGTGGCGAAAAAATTTATCTGCCAAACTAAAAGCACAAAGCTTCCCAACCTGAGTAAAATATAAACCTTAACCAGGGCGACTCAAGCCTCCGGGTGTGGTGCTCCGGCACCCGGCATCCTGGGTTCAAGCAAATTGGGCTCCATCGTGGACGTCCCTGTTCATCCTGTATCTCACATACGGGGAATTAGGTATCCGGCCTCATGGATGGACAGACAGTCGGCACCTATGCTCGTCCACTAGCTGTGGTATATAACTAATTAGCGCTCAGGTCATTCATTAGGCCACAGGGCCCAAAAATCTCAATTTCACTGTGGATAAATTTATATTGTTAATGGACCTGTGGAAACACCCGCTAGTTCCTTGAAAATTTAAAGTACCACGGGCGATCGGGACGTCTCTACTTCAGGTTCTCTCGGATGTTCGATCCATTAAGGATGGATTTGTGGTAGCAGTGGATGGAACTCGGCAAGCTGAAAGAAGCCTAAAGGTTCCTCTCTCCAGAGAAGGGTCGACTCATTGAGCAGGCGACACAGCTCCGGCACTTTCATGGAGAGACATAGAGGTTGGGTAGTGCCTCCGCCGGACCATGGGTTCATCTGTATGCGAGGGTCACAGATTAATGTGGGAGGAGAGTGGGCGGCACATCGCAGTATCAGTTCAGTGCATTGAGCTGGTCAACTGATATGTTAGTTGATTACGCCTTCACGCTGATTGAGTGTATCTCAATCCTTGTCTATGGAGGGGGAATGAGGCTAGCTGGCATGTTGCTGTTATACTCCTCATGGAGTTTGGATGCGGCCGTCTGGTGGGGTTCCTCCTAATTTGGCGAACTGGGCAGTGACTTGTCGCAGTGTCGATTAGTTGTCACTTGATCGCCGTGTCGCTATCAGTCATTCGGTCCAATTAGAATGTAAATTTTTACAACTTGTGGTGACAGCATACAAAATGAGTACAAAACGCATGAAGTATGACTTTTCAAAACAGTTGGGTTAATCGTAAATAAAAAATTAATAAAATTAATACATTTTGCTCTATGCCTTTTGTAGTGTATTTGGCCTTTCGTCGAATTGCCTTCAGTAGATAATACAGCACTGAATTATTTGTGGGTGAAATCTTGGCAAACCAACCACTAGCTATGTGTGTTCATCGATCATTCTGAAGGGACAAAGTATGTATGTTCATTATAACCTCTGTATGGGTATGCCATGAAAATTCTGCGTTTTAGATGTGATGTTTATTACGATAAATTAATCACATATTAGAAAAAAATTACAAATTTAGAATTATTTCTTAGGTCTTGTTTATTCAGGCACCAGATATATATTTTTTCCTTGTTTTTTTTATGTATGCGCAATGTGTCTGAAAATTAGGTATTCTGTAATTTTTTACAATGTCTAGACACTCTGGCAGTCTGTTTAAATTGTTGGTGGTCGTTACTGTATCTTTATATTCCTTGAGTACATCGTAGAAAATATTACGATAAACCAAACGGCGAGTTTATGGAGCTTAATTTAATTATGGTGATTTCATTTTAGCGTAGTTTCAAAACCAGATTACTTCCGCTTTTGATATTATTCATGTTCATTGTTTACTACCGGAAAGCCCGACTCAGAGCTTTCCAACGGCATACCTTCTGTAAACAGAAGGTTTAACAGTAATTGTATTACTCGAGCGCATGTACCAAGAGGAAGAGGGTATTTCGCTTTCTCTCTGCCTCTGGTTCTTTATCCCTCGCATTCAGGAGTGTAATTGTCGCCTCCCGACGGAGTGCACCGCTTCGTCGTGTCTTGACTGAGGCCAGGTCTTTACAAAACTTGCCGGCTGTGAGCACCGCGGAGCAAATAAGGCGATTTCCTCTGCGGTCACAAAAGGCGAGAAGCTGCTGGGAGAGAGTTGTGTGTCTGGGTGCCGAGCAAGACACTTGAATGGCGGCAGTTGTACTGGCTTGGGTCCTCCGTTGATAAAGACTGTAAATACAAACTCGTGTTTGAGCGGGCAGGAGGTCTGAGGGTATAGAATACAGCCAGGAACATGTTTGAATTTAAACCTTAACGTTGGCTTTAAGTTTGTCTAGGGCCTCTTTCCGGCTAAAACACATTATGTTAGAGCTACAAAATTAGCTAAATTTAACATTTATTACTCATTACTTTTTATCACGGGCCGCGGTGGTGTAGTGGTTAGATTACTCGCCTCCCACCTAGTCGAACCAGGTTCGATTCCTGGTGGGGCCACTCCTGGATTTTTGCATGTGGGAATTTGTGCCGAACGATGCCGCTGGTCAGTGGGTTTTCTCAGGTATCTCCCGTTTCCGGTGCTGCTCCATACTCACCTCGCTTCACCCGCGTCGGTTCTCAAAACCTCCGGGTTAAGAGCCGCCCAAATCTCCCCAATGCAGCTCCAATCCAATCTCCTTTATTTTCATGCAGGTGTAAAGGCCCTTCTGAGGGCCTCTGTGGGATTTCCAACCTTCCAACCTGGCCTGTCTACCACTTGCAGGATGCTCCCAAGTACTCGGCATTTCTCTCGTGATATTCCCGTACTTCGACCTTTCTTCTCCACGAAAATTATTAGACACCAAGTTTGTCGCTGCACTGAGAAAAAGATTTAGTTGAATGAAACAAATGTTGATTAGTGCAACCAAATCATTTGTTTGTATAGGGGGAATGAAATATTTTGTTGTTGTAACCAAATTATTGTTTTGTTCTTATTTTGTTGCCCCAAACAAAAATTTTGTTGGAGCAACTAAAGATTAGACTGGATCTACAAACTTTTAAAAGTTTTTGTTAATATGAAGGAAAAAAAAAACGTATGGCCGACTGATATTAGAGTTTAAATCATCTTAGCAACCTCAACTAAAGTGACAGCAGATAAGGTTGGAATGTTTTTAAATTTCCTACTGAGCAACGTGCGTTATTAAATATTTCATGTTTTAAAGCAATACTTTTAGTTCGCTGTATACATTTATTTATTAGTATGTTTGCACCATTACTGAGCATCAATGAACTAGCTAACACTGTTACTATCATGATTGTCACAAAAAATGCGAACGAACTCTCGAGCTGTATTTAAGAACGAAGGAAATCAAATGGAGTGGCCAAACAAATACATACAGTTGATTCAACTAAATATTATGTTGACAGTCTAATTTCTTATGGTCCAACAAAGAGGTTTTGTTTATTCAAACATGTATTTTGTTAAAAGAACAAAGTTAATTTGGTTGCTTTTAAAGATTTGTTTATTCAGCAAAATATTTCGTTGTGCCAACGAAATAATTTTTTGTCCCTGTAGAACCATGTAGAAACATTTTGTTGACCTTTCTCTCAGTGGGCGTTAACACGTGGGTTTCGCGACATCTCTGATATCTTTGATGCATTACAAGAAAATCGTTTAACCCTCCAAGCATCGTGTCCCTGAGAATCAGTTTTAAATAGTCAGTTTCTAAACTGTTAAAAAAATTTTATTTGTGGTAGTTTCCTCACCATTGGTTTACAAATGGTTGGTATATTCATTATTTCGAGGTTGATTCAGGTGCCATACTGGGAGTATTCTAATTGTGTATATTTGCCTTCACTTATTAAATTTTTGAAGAAATAAAAACAAATAAATATATGGTATAATTGTATGATTTGCGTTCAATATTTCTGCCATATATAAACTGCATTTTTCAATATTTTTACTAACGCTACGTCCTTTATAAGAAAATTTTGCTTATTTTTGCTCCTTGCATTAGTAGGATGCATTACAAGAGAAGCGATTGTTACTTTTTAATGAACGTTGTATTTTGTAATACTTACACGACATCTATCGATAAATCAACGTTTTTAACGTACAAGTCACAGTAATAAGCGCATGCATTACAATAAACTAAAATGGACGGTATCTTACGTGTATTTCAATTATACGTTATTGCTGGGCGTTAGTGATACGGCATTGTGTCACAGTTTCATGCAATACTTTTGCGATTCACGTAAACACGATTAATTAGTTTTTGTTATTTATATTTCTAATTAAATAATTTCGGTCAGTCCGGTAAAATATTAGCGCCGTTTTCACAAAATGACAGCCACTTTTGGCCCATTGGCAGTCGTACCACAAATTGACCGTTATATAGGGTTCTTGCAAGAGGAGACACTGTGATAAATGGTATAAACATGAATTTAACTTAATGTTCTCAACGTAGGCTTGTACTGATGCATCTAGCCACTTGAAACGCCAAACCAGAAATCAAAGGATCTATGCATGTTTCAAGATAAAAACATTTGCTTGATATTATGTTATTTATCAACGACTTGTGATAAAACAGAAGTCCAAAATTAATTTTACCCATGTCTTGAAAGTATGGATGTAACCCACAGAAATTCACTTATTTTCACTATAGCCTCTCGAACATACTAAACTACTTTGAAGTTTTAATTTAAAGTTATAATTAATTTTGTAAACCAGTAATGGAAAAAAAATAATTGTGTTGCAGGTTTATTACAGAATAAACTTCAAGCTGTTAGTATTTTTGCACTCTAATCTTTTGTGTAGTTACACATTTTTGTTTCTCGTACACGTTTGCGATTATACAGATTCTCGCCGTTAGGAAACTTCCAGTATTCATTACATAATGAGCTCTGGAAGTATAGAATTTTATGAATATTGCGCACAACATTACTCTACAAAATCACAGTTTAAAGTAAAATATTTAATTCATTTTATGGCTGTTGCACAATATTGAATACCCAATCAAGGTTAAGATATACCTCATATTTGTAAACGGCGTGAATATATATATATACATATATATATATATATATATATATTTATTTAAATTTGCTGCAGTAATAAAACTGTTTGATGTTAGAGCAAAAAAAAAAATTATGCATCTCAAAACTGACAGCTTCTGGATTGCGTGGACGGTTTTAACGTCGGGAAGCTCAAAACGTTACAAAAATAATTTATCATCCCCGAATTCTCAGGTTATGATCTAGCCTATTGGGTGTTTTACTGCCACTTTCGGCGTCACAAAAAAATGAAAATATAAGCAGACATAAGTTATTTTTCGTGTACAGAACGAAACACAGACGTCTCCATATGTGGTGGGGCCACGGGGGCTAAGCGGTTGGACTGCTCGCCTCCCACCGAGGCAAACCGTGTTCAATCCCCAGCCATGTCACTCCCAGGTTTTCGCAAGTGGGAATCGTGTAGGGCGACACCGCTGGTCAGCGGGTTTTCTCGGGATCTTCCGTTTCCCGCCTTTGCGTTCTGGTGCTGCTCCATTTTAACCTCATTTCACCCTCATCGGCTCCTCAGACCTCGTTAAGAGCTGCCCAAATCTCTCAACTCAACATGAGGTACGATGGCCTGAGAATTATATCAAAATTAGTAATGGTAATTTAAGGTTAATGTAATTGTTAGTTACAAATTATTTTACCAAAAAATAAGATTTATTACTGGTTTTAGTAGGCTTCTAAATGTTACCAACCTTGAAAGAAGAGAATATTTAATTAATAGAGTTCCTTTTTCTAACTAAACTGGAAACTTATCATTCGTCTTGAAGGTTTAGAAATAATTACAGTTAAAAATGAAATTAATTATAAAAAAAACGTAAGAATCTTCTGATACACTAATATATCACCAGGAAAATATGTGCAGAGATTAAATTATATCAATGTTTAAAACTTTTCAGAACTTCTCTGTTGCACTTACGCTGACGAAGTAATTTCAACTTTTCTCATTACTTACGAAACAAAAGTAATATGGTAACTCAAAAAAGAAAGCAAGTTGGTGTGCGGGAATCTCATTTAACGAAGCTTGTGACAACTGTTCCGTGATATTTCACAGGAAAGTTGGCAAAGGATCCTCCAATCACGAATTTGTATTAACAAGTGATGGGGAAAGTTCAGAGAGAACTGTTGGCATTCGTGAGGGGCCAAGAGCTCGTGTCGCGCCGGTAGAATATGAATACGGGAGTAACTGTGAAAGTTCGGCAGGCAACTCTGGNGCAACTGTAAAAGTTCGGCAGGCAACTCTGGCGAATAAAAGGAAAGTGAACATTTCGTCCAACTGCGAGCTTCGTAAACAATACTCGCATCTTATATTTATCGAACGCTCCTTCCCCTCAAGCTTGCTCGACCGGAGATGCGATGAATAACATAAGACTAGAGGCAGATGCGTTATGAAGTCTGCGGAATCGTATAAAGTCAGAGTGGTACAAGGTAAAAATTAGTTTCAACGGTGGTTTTGTGTTCTTCGCGCTCCCAGAAATACGAAGTGATACTAAAAATCACCGACAAACTGCGGGAGGTGATTCCTTACGAAAATGTAAAAATAAATTACATGTACCATTTTACTCTAAATTGATTTTTTTAAATTATTTTCGGAAAAAATATCAGTAACTTCTTGCGAGTAAGCAACAAATGGGTGAATAGTCTTTGTAAATTAGATATATTACACCTGTGAAAATGTGGTTGATGATTCGTAACCAAACATAGGGTGGCAACTTAGATATTTCTGCTATCAGCTCCTGAACTAAAGTCACTTTAGTGCATAACTTGTCAAACATAGCTGCCATGGCGTGTGTTTCTGGTTATCACCGTCTCTTAGTTTGAGCAGATGTACTTCCATATTTTTTGGTAAGTTGTATGTAGCACATTAGCCGAACGCCACAAAGAAGATTTCTTGAGGCACGCCTTGATTTCATCGGCTCGCGTTCCTCTCGGCACCACTGGTAGAAGTTGGCGGAAATCGCCTGTAAGCAACGCTGTTACGCCATCCATTAGGATTTTGTTACTCTACATGTCCTCAAGAGTCCCATTCATAAGATTTATTGCTTAGATTACTTTTACCAAGTTTTACTATTGTTTTATTTCTAATAAACTGTTAACCATTTGTTTAATTATTTATTTTTTACGGCACTTTCATTGAGTTTAGAGTTAATAGGACCATCTAATAGATTCTCTCCATACAAATTTTCAACCCCCATTTCATCCCATTAGGGGTTGAGTTTTGAACAATCCCTCCTAAGTGGTTGTCTACATTACATAATTAATATTTCCTGCAAATTTCGTGTTTCTAGGACTAATGGTTGAGGCTGGGCGTTGATTAGTCAGTAAGTGAGTTTTTCCTTTTGCATTTATAGATATATTATATATATATATATATATATATATATTTGTCAGAAGTCTATAAATATTTGTTCGGGAGTGATTTCTATTATACTACGATAGTCAATAAATGCTTAGACTGCCTGGCGAACCGAGTGTAGGCAGCCACGCACCAACCCGGCTACGAACTTTTTGACTTTACTACTTATTATAATTACGAGGCCTTCCTAGCTGCCACATGGGTCTCATCGAGGGCAGTTGCATGCCGATCCTATTTTTTTTAAAATAGACGGGATATTTCAACCTAAATATTTTTCCAGGACAGAAACGAAAGTCGATATTTTGCTGTCCTTTCCTAAATTTGTATTCTGAAACATAAATGCGGTCGTTGAAAAGTGTCAGCCAGCAAAAAATCGTTGTAAGTAGCCCTCTGTTTATTATATTTATTCTTCTGTAAAACAGGGTTTTAAACTACAGCAAGAATTCTGTGCCATTTATCAACATATTGCTGTATTGAAACCCGATATTCATAGTGACCGCTTAAAATTCTGAGTAAAATGAACACACGCGAAACATTTTTATGATATTTTTCATCACCGACTCAATACTTCCATATATCCAGATGGAATTTTGAGGCTTTTAATAATGTTTACTACGGATTGTTCTTAAACTGAATCAACTGCACTTTCAGTCTCCTGGTTATAAAAGACACCTCTCGAGCTGTTATTTATTAGATTGCTATCTTCATTAATGTCATCCCGTAGAGCAAGTCCCTGGTGAGATATATTACCAGTACATGAGACTATGTACAGTAGTAAATATTTTTAGCATATATCGAAGACTTTCCCTCCAAGTGCTTCTGATTAATTAAATGACTGACCTTGCAGCTCACAGAAGGAACTGCTATCGTAGAAGATTTTCATGCCAATGGGGTGTAACTACACATAGTAAAATTGTATACCTGTCCAAATAAAATCGTGATATTTGCATGAAATACTAAAAAAAAAATATAGCTGTTGTTTTAATTTTTTTTATAATTTTAGTATATATAAATTATAAACATATTTATAATGCAAACAATGAAGGACTTTGGCGTGTTAAGTAAATTTTCTTTTGTCATCATCAGTTTGCAGCTTTCATCGGGAACTTACAGGAAAATCAGTAAGATCCTTTCCGAGTCCGCTATAGCTTCTAAGCTTTCAAGGAACATCGGAATGGGCATTATACTTAGAAATGATATTTTAACTGATGTTATAAGCTGTTTATGATAACTAGATGACTTTTTACCATTATTGAGACTATCGGCTCTCTTGTAAATCTCTAAATAATTTTTATTTTGAAAAGATTATTTGATTTTGTAGAACTCTTTTTAAATTAAAAATAACATATCAGTTCCAATGTGATCGTTTTGTTTGTAGACAGTGAAATCTACATAAATTTAATGTATATTTAGTTTACATTAAAGGCGTAGTTTTTTACCCAATCCAGAACTTACCCGTTTACGAAGCTACGGTAATAAAAACGGAAAGTTCCTACGTCTCATTATAATTTACGAGTTTAAGAACATAAAACATTCTGCACGCGAACGTCCTTACATTTTCATAAATTTTCTGGTACTGAGGAAATTTAGATTGACTGTACTACGTCCGTGTAAGTAACGTTAATACAAAAGAGTAAAAAAAAAATAGAATTAAAATTTACAGGAAAATTGTCAAGATACGTTGAATTCATTTCATACCGCGTTCTGTTCCGCCCTTTGCCTCTATTTCTTTCTCTTCCCTCGCCACAATCGGCCTTCTCTGTCCTTCATGGATAAAAACTATTTTGTAATTTTGACGTATTTCTAAAAAAAAATGTACNCCACAATCGGCCTTCTCTGTCCTTCATGGATAAAAACTATTTTGTAATTTTGACGTATTTCTAAAAAAAAATGTACGAAAGCATTTTCCATATTATTACCACAAAAAGAAGGCCGTTGGGATAATATTTCGTTACTAACCGTTCGAAATATGTTTCGAAAATTTACAGAAAAGTAACATACCAAAATAATACGCTACACCAAGATAAATAATTGAACTACAGACATGACAGTCGTCAACCAAAATTGCCTTAACTTGTAATTATCGGCTCTTAAAATAAAATGCTACCACTGCACGGTTGNCCACAATCGGCCTTCTCTGTCCTTCATGGATAAAAACTATTTTGTAATTTTGACGTATTTCTAAAAAAAAATGTACAAAAGCATTTTCCATATTATTACCACAAAAAGAAGGCCGTTGGGAAAATATTTCGTTACTAACCGTTCGAAATATGTTTCGAAAATTTACAGAAAAGTAACATACCAAAATAATACGCTACACCAAGATAAATAATTGAACTACAGACTNGAAAATTTACAGAAAAGTAACATACCAAAATAATACGCTACACCAAGATAAATAATTGAACTACAGACTTGACAGTCGTCAACCAAAATTGCCTTAACTTGTAATTATCGGCTCTTAAAATAAAATGCTACCACTGCACGGTTGGACTGCAGCGGTGTTCATGTAAATACCTTAGTGTTGTTACGTGCATGCAAACATCATAGCCACGCGACTCACCGATAAAGTCCAGTGCAACGTAAAGTAGGAAACTTTTTTTTAATTTGCCTCTATTTTTCTGAGGCAATAAATGAATTTCAATATTCAACTAGATACTATTGCTAAACTTCCATCATTCCGGCACATCAGCCTAAGTCGAATTACCAAAGAGCATTTGCTTACGAAACAAGCAAACGAAACGAACGTAAAAATCAACACCTTTCTGTGCGCGCTCAGTTTTACTACCCTGGCTGGAACACTTCTGTGTGGCAAAACACAGCGACTGTCAGCCATATTTCAATCCTGCCAGCGGTGAGAAGTAAACAGATGTCTTTGCCAGTCATAACATCGTCACTGTGATATGCGTACGCTATCTAAGTGTGCTGCCGTAGAGGTAGCGGGCACGCAGGCGGAATCATTCAAAGAGCCTGTACCTTCACAGAAGATGCGAGCTGTGAGCTTTTGCTAGTTTTCCTTCTCGTTTACATATGTTCATAACTCACTTCTGTTTTTGTAATCAAATGGAGCCGTAATATTCCTGCGAATTCCTGTTCTGCAAGCGAACGGAGACTCCCTTCTCCGATATGGGAACCAGCTAAGGCGGCAGTTTCAATATATATATAAAGTGATTTTTAATTTCAGGTACAAAATAATTCGTTTTGGAAAATGAGGTAGAAAACTTAATGCGATCTGTGACTAAGTGTGGTTACTAAGCTCCCAAAAATTGGGAAATAAAATTTGTTGCTTTTAAATGTCAGAATCTAACATGTTTTACCCGCAAACGTTCCTCTGTGTGTGTTATGTCAAAGTTACATTGCCCTGTTCCTTTAGTGTACTAATTATNTAATTCCAGGTAC
This sequence comes from Clitarchus hookeri, assembly GCA_002778355.1. Classification (NCBI taxonomy): domain Eukaryota; kingdom Metazoa; phylum Arthropoda; class Insecta; order Phasmatodea; family Phasmatidae; genus Clitarchus; species Clitarchus hookeri. The sequence goes on along the minus strand of NQII01000462.1, from coordinate 650,464 downwards.
GGAATAATTCGTTTTGGAAAATGAGGTAGAAAACTGAATGCGATCTGTGACTAAGTGTGTTTACTAAGGGAGATACACGCCCCCTAAAATTGGGAATTAAAGTAAGTTGCTTACAAATGTCAGAATCTAACATGTTTTACCCGCAAACGTTCCTCTGTGTGTGCTATGTCAATGTTACATTGTCGTGTTCCTTTGGTGTACTAATGATTATCACGTCATAAATATCGATAAAAATCCCGGAAGGAACTGCTATATTTCATTATTTACGTACCACTTTATGTCAACTCATAATCTACGTCACTTCACCCATCCATTGTGATTAGACACACGAAACTTGGAACCAGTACGAATACACGTAGTACCGTATATTAAGTACCATGTCTAGGTGCAACAATTTACAAATCGATTGGGACGAAACCGTCAAATTCAGATTACAGCTTACTTTCGCAACCCATAACAAGTATATGATTTATGTTTATAACCAACTTCAGTTGGTCATTAACGTTGTACCCCTTAATTTCCTAATGATATGTAATGTTATTTCCCTCCAAATGTTCAGAGATAGCATACACCAAACCAAACTTACACTATACAAGAATTTTTTGTGTCCTCTCACGGAATTATTGACATTTTGTAATCAGATAATTTTAATTCCCAATTTTCAAGGATGTCTCTCTCTCTTGGTACTCACGTTAGGTAAAGGCTATTCATGGTAAAGTGAGCACTTTTAAAATCAACCTTTCAAAAATATCATTGCCCCTACCCGCGTGTATTTCAACAGGCACAATTAGTGGCATGTGCCCTATGAAGTTGGTACGATTGGAGGAAAGTAGTTCCATGTATTAGTGTTGAATTAAAAGCGTTTGGTAAATATTTGTCAGTCCCACAATTATTTATTTTTCTTTCCGTTTTTTAGCCCATATAAGTGAAGAATGACCAAACTTAAAAATATTTACTTTTCTAATAATTTCACAATATCTCTTAATTGACGTATGAATAAAGTTGTCTGCCCTAAGACAATGTTAATTTTACATATGGCGGAAGGATACGCAATGAGCTTATAAGTAAATCTTAGCCACGGCTTTTAAAAGTGCTCAATTTACCGTGAATAACCTATAACATATCGTGTTGCGTTTTCTACCTCATTTTCCATAGCAAAACCTCTCACAAAGTTGGTACCTGGAGTTCAGGATCATCCAGTACATACAACTGTAACCAAAGATGGCGAATATATATATCTTTTTACGGTGGCTTCCAAACACAGTACTAATTTATATTCGGAAAAAGTTATATATGTTAAAGGCACGTTTGAGGGGGTAAACTGAGGAAATGTTGTCAGCTGTATCGCTGAAATAAATATGTTCTGCTATCCCAGAAAGGAAAACATGGATATTTTTTTCACCTAACGTTACGGTCTCGTTACAAAAATGTAAGATTTGGACAACAAATTTAGAAAGCGTTCCCGCCCCGCCGAAAAGTTTGAGCAATCTTCGCCGCGGCGCATTTCCAGAGCGAGCACTTGGAGAGAACAAATATTCCTACCGGTAACATTTCCCTGTTGCCGCGGCTGACTGATTTATGCCTCCGGCCCAGTTCCGGCGCCGACTTTCCCTCGCGCACATCGCAGCTATTTCTCAACCACTTCTCATTACCGCTTCGCCGCTAATATCCGCCGCTCCGCAACTTTTTTTTTCCTGCCGCGCATCGCAATCATCCCTTCTCGCTGCCTCAGACGATAAACCATCCCTGGCACGTTCAAGGTTTTACGTCATACTTAACAAATATTTTTTTCCTAGCCGTGGACATGTCTATTCGCTCGCGCACACCTGACGTCCCTGTTGTACACGGCCCCGTCGTGCACAACCTGTCGCAACAATACCGGTGAAGGACGCCACAGGCGAGTTTACGAAACTGAATAACCACGACGGGGAGCCGGAATGGAATCTCGAAACATCAATAACAAAATGCAGAGAACGGCAGAAAACGTGGGTCCCGCTGACATCAGGACATTCCAGACTTAATTCAACTATATAGTAGCAGACTCCACCTCCAGTGCACAACGGCAGCAAATCAGAAATCATTACGACACACACACAGACACACACGTGGAGGGGCGCGAAGTGAGGACTGGAGTGCGAAGGAGGAGATCGTCTCAGTCGGCGAGTGTCCAGGGTCGTGAACGGCGATCAGCCGAGGAGCCGGTGGTGATCTGGGCAGAGGGTCCATAGTGGGAGACTGGGTGAGCTCCTCAATATCCATGGTCACTCTAATCTTAAAAAAAACCTTTCCTTTCTTCCCTTATTCCATTGGACTTGTAACTGGAACTTCTGTATTACATTTTACTTCTTTTAGAATTGTTAAATAAATACTCTACTTAAAACTGGAATATTATCTTCTTCTCTGGTCTTAACTTTCTACACTAATGCTACGCATCCCCCATCTATGTTCATATTCCCATAGGAGTTAGAACATAACAAATGTAAGAAAATAACAGCGTCCCCTTTAGTGGCTGTAAAGAAAAGCTGTCCACACACACACACATTTATTTTGCCAGGAAACTTGGGAGAAAGTAAGTTATAGACTGTTCACGATTACATGAGAACTTTTGAAATCAACTATTGAAAAATGTCACTGCCCGTACCTGCAGGTGTTTTTACGGCTAAGCAGACTTTCATGTGCCTAGTAAAGTTGGTAGTGACGGAGATAAAGCAATTACGTGTCACAACGTTTATTAAAATTTCTAGGTAAACATTAGTGAAAATTGAAATTATTTATTACTCTTTCTGTCTTTTGAATGCATAAAGTGTAATAATAGTGAGCGAATTGGTAAAATAAATACCTTTGTAATAATTTCCCGTTTTCACTTTAGCGACGCATGAATAAAGTGATCAGGCCTATGCCGGTGCTTATTTTGCTTATGGCGGAAGTGTACACAATGTGCATACAAGTAGATCTTAAGCAGAGCTTTCAAGTGCTCAATTGACCGTGAGCAGCCTTTAGCAAAATTAAGGCTCCGGTTGCCTTTAACCAAATCGAAAGCCAATTATAAAATTAAGATTTTTTTTTTGTACACTAAGGCATTGCGTATGCATGTGTTACATACACGACAAATGGGTGTGCCCATTGCCAACTTTTGCACATTAAGTTTCGCTGAAGGTACATAGTTTCCGAAAGTGATGCCAACTCTTTTATCAATAATTCTACTGCTACTTTTTATGTCGTCAAACAATACGAGCACGCTCGGTTAAAAACATTCAACGCTATGTCGAAAGTAGTGTTCACTGGATCGTACATGTCATCTCATTACTTGAACGTGTGACGTGTGTACTTCCATGTGCATGCATGTTTTCTACATTTCGTTTCTTTTCGAACTTACTTGAGGTGGCAACGCTAGATAAAACATCATATGTATGTGTAAAAGTGTGCGAGCGAGTGTGACGTACTCAGTTCGCGAGGACGACGATGTGATATATCGAGGCTCACCATGACATGACCCGAGTTAGTACAATGAGTCGGTTACCAAGTAGCACAGAGTACACCGTAGACTGAAGGCCCCAACGCCTTAAGCCCCTGTGTGTGTAACTGTGCGACGTAAATCTGATGTCTTAGGTAAGGTTTGGACAAACCACACTTTTTTACCCGAGATCAAATCCCGCTACCGGACAATATGATATAGTTTTTATATAGTCATGTTTATACACAGTGAATCACCTACATAACGGAAGTAAAACTTTTTTTTGTTATCCCGTTTTATAAAGAGCAGATATAAAACACTATACTTGCAAGTTTGAGGATACGTTCCATGAGATTTATGTAAAACTAGCGAACCGGCCCGGCTTCGCCCGGGTACAAATGAGTTTTACAGTGATACACTAATAAAAAATGGGGAAAGACAATTAATTTATCTGAAAACATAATAATAAAATTATACTATGTTGATCTTTATTTTTAACTGATTACGGCAACCCAAAAGGAAGGAAATATTTTTTACCCGATAGTCTAGAAGTAGGGTATTGTTTTTGGAGTGTATCTGTGCAACTATCGCGTAATTACCACATTTCCGCTTTCGATATATGAAAGTCCAAACATGAGTTTCATCAAGTTGTAGCTTTAGTAATAAGTGTACCTAGGCACTACTTTTTGCGCTTGGCTGAGGGATCTTGATCGATCACCAAAGTTAAGCAACGTTCCCAGCGGCACAAATTTGGATGGGTGACCGTTTAGTGGCATAATATCTGAGTGCTTCCGGGCTTCAGAGGGCACGTTAAATATTCGGTACCGGTTATTATCGATTGATAGCAGTCGTTAAGCCATTTCAGAGGTCCTTGGGCAACCTTATAAACTCTGACACCAGAGGAAAAAAATTATTTCGGTCACGTTCCCAGCCGTTGCATGATTACATTTTGTTGTTATATTACAGTACCCGTACAATTTAGGGATAAAAATAATCCTATATTATATTCCCGGACCTGAAGTACCTACATACACAATTTCATCAAAATCCGTTCAGCCGTTTTGGAGCTAAGTGATAACAAACGTACACACACGCATACAGACAAACACACGCACTCTCTTTCTCATTTATTATATTAGTAGGATATTGGTAGAATTTACAGACTGAAAGTTTTTGAAAAAAAGAATCGAAAAGACCGTAATTTAACGCAGATGTCTGAAAAATTGTAACCGGTATTTTCCGTAATTTTTACGAGTATTTTTTCTAACAGTGTAGGGTATGCTTTGTAGTAATCAATAGTCTTTAAAACGCAATTTTTTTCCATCTTATTACCTGTAAATACGGAATCGTTTAATTTATATGGTTAACATATATAACATATATAAGTGAACTCAAACATAATTTGAATTAGAATTATTTTACACGTCACCTAATGTTTGTATGTTTTAGATTACCACGGAAATATTACATTTAATGAGTCACCTTTCTGTCATTTCAACACATTATGAACTCTGTTCGCTGAAACGTAAGGAAAAGGGCCCTCTACACAAATGTCATATTACTTTCTTTGGGATCTTCTATACTTCTGGGAAATAATGGACATATTAAAAACCCGCACTTTCAGCATTTTTTTTTTTTTTTTTTTTTTGCTCGTAACACTAGTTGTTTCGTGTCTGAATATTTACGAATGTGCGAAGCACATGTTTGGTAATTAAATTGAGTGACAATGAAGAAATACGTTCTCAGTGAAAGCTAGCCGTATGTTGCCTGACAAGGACGCCTATGTAAAGGCAGGCGAATATTCGATAAAAATGCCCGTGAAACGTGGGAGTCTAATGGGACACGGGACGAAATTTTACGTTTTAGCTTTGTTTGGTCCTTAATAATTCCTGGTATTAATACAGCGAGCTCTGCGCAGGTAGCC
>NQII01000462.1:603836-644921 GCA_002778355.1 Clitarchus hookeri | reverse complement strand
GTGATCCACAGTGAGCAAGCATCTCATTCCACTGTACAAAGTAAATAAAAACCTGCGGCCAGCGTATGCATGTTAGCCGAATTTTACTTTTCTTTCCATCTCACAGCACCTGAAAGATTTAATAATTTATTCTCATAATTTTCTGTCTTGTTCATTATTTTACTTTTTTTTTTTTTGTACCTCAGCGCAGCAATCTTACGCACGGTAAGCTGGGAAAGAAAAACCAATTAATTGTTCATCAATACATGTCGCCTACCATATGAATAAGAACAAAGGGGGTAGTTGCGTCATGAAAACCAGCGTATTGTGGCTATAGAATCTGGTCTAATTTCTATTAACTTGCTTCAAACATGCCAATGTACAATACAAACGCTATTTATTAACGCTTACTACACTTATACTCATTCAGNAACACTATTATCACGGCAGCAAGGGCAGAATGACGCAAACGACTGGGCGTAGGCTGGTATATTTGTAGACCTTTGATACATACATAGCACGCTGCCCGTTAAAACAACATGTTTCCTTCTTTAATTAATTATGTGGGTTTTCTTTTTCGTGATCCACAGTGAGCAAGCATCTCATTCCACTGTACAAAGTAAATAAAAACCTGCGGCCAGCGTATGCATGTTAGCCGAATTTTACTTTTCTTTCCATCTCACAGCACCTGAAAGATTTAATAATTTATTCTCATAATTTTCTGTCTTGTTCATTATTTTACTTTTTTTTTTTTTGTACCTCAGCGCAGCAATCTTACGCANTTATTCTCATAATTTTCTGTCTTGTTCATTATTTTACTTTTTTTTTTTTTGTACCTCAGCGCAGCAATCTTACGCAAGGTAAGCTGGGAAAGAAAAACCAATTAATTGTTCATCAATACATGTCGCCTACCATATGAATAAGAACAAAGGGGGTAGTTGCGTCATGAAAACCAGCGTATTGTGGCTATAGAATCTGGTCTAATTTCTGTTAACTTGCTTCAAACATGCCAATGTACAATACAAACGCTATTTATTAACGCTTACTACACTTATACTCATTCAGNGTTAACTTGCTTCAAACATGCCAATGTACAATACAAACGCTATTTATTAACGCTTACTACACTTATACTCATTCAGGTTCATATGAAATTTATGCCGTCAAAGAAAGTACAATTTTGCAACTATAAGTTATTCCACACATGTGTTTTACGTATATACATATAGAACTGCGAGATTACTTACGCCTTTGAATGTACTGACTTAATTGATCAAAGGAAATTCCTGGTAGTAAGCAGAAGCTAGACTCTTTTGATTCGTATAATTATTTCGTTTAGTGTACTGAGTGCACCCGAAAAACAAGACTAGTGAAAATTTCTCAGGCCAACATTACGTTCCCAATAAACAGCTATGTCGTACAGTTAGTGGTTTTACTATACTGATGGGATGGTATCGAAAAGTAGAAAATTATTTAATAAATAATTGAATCTTTCATAATTTCAAAAAGATAAGAAATGTTGCAGCTACTTTTCTGCTACGTTTCAATACTTAAGAGGGAAATTGAAAGGATACTTAAAGTAACATACACACAAAAATTTTAAAATAACCAAACCAAATGTTGAGACAATAATTTATACTTATTTTACAAGGAATATATATCGGTGAAATATATTTATATCTATTAAATGTGTTAAATTGTACAAATGGGTTGTTTTATATAAAACTTAAAATCTTAAATTACGTTGATAAGAATGTCATTACTTTTTTCTTAATGACTATGTTGTTTCGGCAACAATTCAACAAAGTATTATAAATGAGACGTCCCTGTTTTTATGATGGCAATTCTTACAATGTGTAATGTATTCATATAAGTTTTTAGTTAAGTACGTGAATTTTCAAAAATAGTTTTTATTGCAAGCATTTGCATATTACATTTTTTTGTCTCCATACATTATAAATTAAAAAATATGTATTTTGGAGGTCTCCTGTAAGTAATGTCAATTAGTTTAAGTGTAAATCAATCTTATACTATCAGAAACTTTTAAAGTAAANTGGAGGTCTCCTGTAAGTAATGTCAATTAGTTTAAGTGTAAATCAATCTTATACTATCAGAAACTTTTAAAGTAAAATTTTTTATTTAATTTTAGACTGTTACCTGCAAGGTGCAGTGTAAGTAGTATGTGTAAAGTATGGAAACCACTGGGTACCAGTATATAGTGTTACGAATCGCGAGCTGGGTAGGTAGGTTACACGGTAGTGCTGATGCTGTGTATATAATGTGCGCCTTGACGACGTTGCTGTGTGTGNAAGCTGGGTAGGTAGGTTACACGGTAGTGCTGATGCTGTGTATATAATGTGCGCCTTGACGACGTTGCTGTGTGTGACGTTAGAACAGGTGTCCTGTTGCCTCTGCCATCGCGGACATCGCATGCGCCGCCCTCCGGAGGGACTTTGGATGAGAGTATATGACGTCACTGCCGGTTGCTGCTGTTCATGAACGCGCGGTACCGTTGTTCTGCAACTTATAAAAGAATTTATTAACGGAATGCTTACACAGCTTGTCTAAACACCTTACATAAAATTTTATTTTAAATACACATGAGGGCTCCAATAGTTTGAGGAGTATGGTTATTAAAAATTAACTCTTGAATTTAAATCTGGTTTTATTATATTTATGGGCGTGTCATACCTTGGAAGCTTGTGTGTCAAGACGTAGGCTAAAGTTCGTTTAATCCGAATAGTATTCGTAAATTATACTACCAGGCAATAACATCTATATGCTAACTTATGCTACTGTTTAAAATCAATTTATTAGCCAATGCCTACAAATGAGAACTGTTATACAAGTAACTATTTGCATACAAATTATGTATTGCAGTTAGCTATATGAGCCGATACAATGATTAATTAATAAAATATTATTAAGGACGAGGGACATCAACACACAGTATAAGTAAACCAAAATATAAGATAGCAGTTTAGAGGAAAGCAACTTAAAAATAATAACTAATTATAGCACCACTTCCCCGAAAAAGGGTTGCACACCGGGTTTTGGGGGGAATTTGCACCCAATGACTTGCACCAGAGAGATGAAAAAGAAAGTGTCCTCGTGGTACACTTCCGTACTGTGTATATTACCATATTGCGCCCCTACTGGCTGAAACACTTTCAAGGCCAGTACAGCACGGGAAACAGGCCCCTCTGGTCGGCTCATCACTCCACCAGAGGCCCAAAGATTGCTCCGCATATCACGCGAAACACAGGGTTTGACCTTCTGAATAAGGCTACACTCTACTGAGGCAGGTGCGGGCGGAAAAGGCTCAGCATTAACATAATTCCCATTTCGCAAACTTCCCTTCACATATCACTCCAGCTTCCAACTCACATCAGGTTTAACAGTCTGCATATCCATTTCAGGACTGGCGTGCATTTCAGCACATCCNACTCCAGCTTCCAACTCACATCAGGTTTAACAGTCTGCATATCCATTTCAGGACTGGCGTGCATTTCAGCACATCCATTTCAGGACTGGCGTGCATTTCAGCACATCCGAATGCCCTGGATAACGGGCTAAGTCCGTGAATCACAGANCATCCATTTCAGGACTGGCGTGCATTTCAGCACATCCGAATGCCCTGGATAACGGGCTAAGTCCGTGAATCACAGAACTGCGTGAACCTAACGGAATTCGTTCTGCCACGTGCCCGTATGGCAATAGGTAGTGGGAAATGTATGAGAATATTGCGAGTATGAGGAACTTAAATCTAGAACAGTAAACGTAAGTTTAAAACCGGGGGTAGGGGAGTGAAATTGCGTGGCGCGCGCTATCACGCTGTTTCGCTAACACTGCGGTGCTTGAGCCGCGGAGAAATGCTAATGCGGGAATGTGTCGTCTCGGCACTTCGCAACTGGGTCGCGTCGCCTGGCATGTAGTGGTGATGTCTCGTCCTCTCATATGGCATCTAATAACGCGATACTGGCTCGTGGTTAACTGTCATTCCTTATTTCCATGCATGTTATGAAAAGTTTCTTAAATATACAGTATGTATACCGAAGGGGAAAGTTTCATAAAATTGTTTTACTTTATCTGTGCCAAACAATATCTAACTATGTACAATATGGTGTACTGCATGGAATTTATTAAATTAGCTCGAGTTTAAAGTAAATTTAATGAAAATTGTCACATAATTATGAATTACTATCACAGTTATACTTTCGTTTCAAATAACTACATCCAGCACACACAGGTGATCTACATCTTAATTTAAATTACTGGAATGGTATTGCTGATATAAATTGTTTGCAAATATATATACACAACTAGGGACTTGCGGTTCCCACTGAACTTCTTTAAAATTTAAAACCGCTTGTTATTTAGGTTTTAAATAATTTATTAGACTCTTAAAGGTAAATTATTATTGAAACCCAATAATTTTTAATGTAGATATTATGACATGATTTATTTGTACTACCACTTAAAAACTGAAATTTTTAATTTTAAAAGTGGACGTGGCTGAAATTTTGTTATTATTGTTACGGAAATTAGCATGGGTGGGTGGGGAATTTATTGAAATGGGGGAGGATGGTAGAGAAGTTGATGCAAGGCAGCGAGAGGGTAGGGAGGAACCAAGCCTCCACCACTTAACTTTTAAGTCAATTCATACCTAGAAGGGGCTACGGGAGTAGCTAAATAATGAGTCATAATTAGGTAGAGCAAAGCAGTGTAAGATGGAGATAATTGAACATAAGAATTATAAAATAACTATTTACGTGGCTATTGATCAGTGGAGCTTAAATGGAATACCAAGATGCTAATTAATTATAATAAGTTGTGAAGCATAGTAGTTATTACCACTTACCAACAATCGGAATCATCTTATATTAACCATACATGACCCTTACGAGAGCAATTCAGTTATACAGAACAAGGTAGCAAATTATTCCGTTCGAATACATCAAGCAGTAAATATTAGAATGACTCTTTAAAAATAACGCTTTGTATAAACTGTTTTTTGTAGTGGATATCGTCCCTACATACTTTTAGGTCTATAAAAGCAGTTCGGACCGACACTATACATAGCTCAGAATATATTTCTCTCGTCGAGACGTCATAGTGAAAATTTTTCGAGATGATGTTCGAGTAGCTAGAAATGTTGTTAATTAACTCATCTCGCTTTGGTACACTGTTGAAGACATGGTGGCTTATATGGTCAGAGTTAATGTCCCCCAGGCACCGACTATAAAGTGCGTGGAGGTTGTGGGTATTGTAATGAGGTAGACTATTACTGTTGTATTTTGAAGTACGAATATATTGTCTCGTATATATTCACAAATACACAACATCAACACTTGAGAGGTGCGGTACTGTGATAGTTTGGTTACTCGGATTTACTGGGCGAATTCGTGGTTGAGTGAGGTTCTCGTGACGGTGATTGTCATACTTAACTCTTGTTGCGGGTGTTGTCAGCTGTGGTGGGTGATCTCCGGCGATGGGTAGGCCTTGGCAAGGCCACAGTTGCTGCTGACGTACTGACGTAGTCAGGGGTCCGAACCCCTGACCTGACTCTCTGCTCGGCGATCTTCTACTGACTGGTTGACTTTACTGACGTAACTGATTCTCCCGGCACGGAGTATCGCAGCCTCTGACTGCCCCGATATGACTGACTCCCTCCTACTCTCGAAAAGGGGTTTTTATGCTTGCAAGCCCTCAGTCTTAATTGTCGGCATGTGGCGCCTTGTGGGGGTGGGAAGGGGGTGAGGGGGTGAAGTGGAAGAACGCCGAACAAAGCCTTCCACCACACGTGTCCTGATTTCTGAAGTTTTAGGCGGGGGTGGGAGGGGTAACTCGCCCGTAGTTTACTATCGTCAGCTAAACTTCCGTGGTGCATATTTTCTGCGTTCAGGCGAACTACACGTGATAATTTGCTGATAACTCTAAAAAGCCCTGCACTCCACAGATCTCGCGGCGGGCGAGAGGTGTCCGGGGTGAAGGGGGTGAAGGGGGAAGGCCTATGCTTCAGCTCCACGTGTACCGGAATTTTCCACCTGCCTGTGGTACCACGTGCCGTCTAGAAGGCGCCTAGCGAAGTGCGCGAGGCGGGGTGGTGTGAGGGGGTGATGGATGTGAACCAACGGCGTTCCCTAATCCCTAAACCTGCATGTGTGTCTATATTTCTCTCGTCGAGAGGTCATAGTGAAAATTTTTCGAGATGATGTTCGAGTAGCTAGAAATGTTGTTAATCTATCATAACATATGGAAAGATTAAATCACTTAGAGCACACTGCAATGATACCGAGCTTGCATACCTACCTAAAGAATTTCTTCTCGCATATACACGGGATTAAATAAAATCCGTCGACAAACACCTATCTGTATATTTGCAACAGGACAAAGAGATTATCGACTGTTCTCCCACACCTACAATGTTTTCCAGATAGTGCTACCGTTACAGAAACACCACATCCCAGGAGCTGGTGTAAGACACATCGGGAGCGAGCAGCAGCAAAAGAAAAACAAGGCACCACCAACACTGAAAGATGAATGAGTGTAAATAAGTTGAGAGATTGCATTGACAACTTCGCAGGTTAGATGGCGATCGAGCTGTTAAGGTAATATATTTCAGTCCAGCAACCATGCTACCGTTTGTACCACAGCCAGCAGTCGTCCACTGAGGCAACCCGAGACGAGCAATACAAATTAGCATGGCGTGCGAACAGTATACAAGCGAGCGTCATGCAAAATGAACATCATTCTGTTGACGAGTGTGGTGGTGGAAAGCAGACTTTTACTACCACATTCATCTACTTCTACTACTACANGAACATCATTCTGTTGACGAGTGTGGTGGTGGAAAGCAGACTTTTACTACCACATTCATCTACTTCTACTACTACAATATGAAGACGGAATCAATGGTTGAAGACTTGCCATCTGTTACACCGTCGATATCATCAACAGGAAGGTGCCCTGAAGAGCTGACCTTTGGCAGTGGTACGATTCCTGAATATCTTGCCTCAATACATACAATCTCTTCCCGATGAACTACAAACATGGCCTTTGCACTTCTTGTTATGTCTATACAGATTATCACTGCAGGTAAACACATCATCACAGAGGAACTCTTTGTATGCTGCGCTGAACATGCAATGTACACTTTAATGTCGGTGTGCATTACAACTTTTGCTAAAAGTATTTTCGCAATAGTCACTTCGATATCATAATAATTGCATCAACTCTTCAGGATCCCTTGCTGTTGACCATGTTACAGTTGGTAAGTCTTCAACCATTGGTCCTATCTTCATATTGTCACAGCATACACGATCGTAGTAATTATGATCATGCTGCAATGTCTGTAGCAGCTTTTCAGTGTCGCTCTATTGCGTGACTAATGGTTTGAATGTATATTATTTCGTATGTGATTTCAGTTCTAACACTATAAATGCTATGAATTGAACTAAGTATGTGTATGTATACACTGAAGAGCCAAAAAAAACTGGTGCACCTGCCTAAAATCGCGTAGGGCCCCTNTTTCCAACCGCCCACGAGCACGCAGAAGCGCCGCAAGACGACGTGACATGGACTCGACTAATGACTGAAGGTATGCAGGAGGCAATTCACACCATGAATCCTGCAGGGCAGTCCACAAATACAATATGTGCCAATTTCAGGAAAGATTGCACGTCTTTCACGTTTTATGATTCTCGTCAGTCGTCGTTTGTCCCGTTCTTTCACGACATTTATCCGANCGTCGTTTGTCCCGTTCTTTCACGACATTTATCCGACCGCAGCGATGTCGAAGATGTGATGTTTTACCGGATTCCCGATATTCACGGTACACTAGTGAAATGGTCGTACGCGTACATCCAAATGTTATCACTACCTCGGAGAGGCTATGTCCCATCTCTCGTGCGCCGACTATAACACCATGTTCAAAGTCACTTAAATCTTGATAACCTGGAATTGTAGCAGCAGTAACCGATCTAGTTGCCAACCGCATCGAGTTACTTTGATTGGTTCCATACCGCTGTTATTTGCATACGCACACCTATACCAGCTTTTTTTGGCTCTTCAGTGTATACTTATTATTTAAAACTGGATAAATTGAAACCTTGCAATGTATAACTGAATTCCTCTCGTAAAAGGAAAGTGCGTGTGTGTGTTAACACGATGCAACTCTCTCTGGGATAGTTTTTCTGTGTCAACGCCTCACATATTTTCCTGTTGATAGCACGACAGCGGTCGGGACGGACACGTTTTTCGGCTGAATGTAATGGTTTCGTTCCAGTCGGTTTGTAGGGAAACCGTTTGCAATTCTGTTGTACTGACCAGGACGGTCTGGTATTGTTTAGCATCATTTAACATATAGCGTACAAGCCCGGCGTTTATGTAATATCTAATTGCATTGGTTGTCAAGTGTTTACAAATATTTTTCCCCTAAATTTTTTATACATCTGTTTTCATCCATGTGTAGTGGTGTTGTCCTGATCGCACCTGTGCTTCTCAGCTTCCTAAAAGTTTTTCGACTAACGTGAGGTACAGCGCACGATACTCAGGCAATATAGAAAGGTTGTTAAAAGGTAATAAGTATTTACATCAATAATTTTTTATCTCTATGGATCAGCATGCTTCCTCGAAAACATCCTAGGCATACAGAATAGGCGACAGCTAAGAATCTCTTCACCCTGCTGCAGATATACAGGTAGGTGATTTAGATGTATTTTGTTTCGTGTTGTACATATGTGAGAAGGAGTTGTTTAAGCAGGTATGCTGGCTCAGCATCTAAGTACTGCAAGTGATTTAATCTTTCTGTTTGTCTTAATATCTAATAAAATTATGTGACAACTATAAAAATGTTCTATTATTTACACAATATCCTATACTTAACAGGGGAAATTTCTTCGCCTATCATAACGTACAGTACATGCTGCTCACACACACTGGCATTTACCGGAAAATGTGAATAAAAATTTACTTTTATGTATCTTTATAATTTATTTAAAATATGTTTGTCTAATTCCGCTGCTGTGTTGTCACACTCTCTTGCACGACTAATAGTTTAAATGCTGGTTGTTTCTTATGTGCTTACAGTTCTGCTAATATACAAATATAAATTATATGTATTCACAATAAGTACATATAAATAAATATAGTATTTAAAACATGATAAATTTATACCTTGTAGTGTATAACTGAATTTCTCTCGTAAAGGAAAGTATAATGACTGAGACTTGGTTGGTGTGAGACACTAGAGTCTGATGCGACTTTCTCTTGGCTAGTGTTCTGGGTCATCTCTCCTTCGCTTGTCGAGACATGCACGGTGTTCGCGCTGGCCGTCGGCTTACTGTGGAAGGTCCTACAGATGTTTATGATGTTACTTGATTGCTCGAAGTCGGGCGGGTCGTACATGTTCCTCTGCTAGTGTTGTGACTGTCCGTCGTTCACTTGATGCGAGGGTTTTGTTTCAGTCGATTTGCAACAAAGTCATTTGATATTCTGTTGTACTGGTCAGGATGGTCAGGTATTGTATAACATCGTTTAACAAACTGCGTACAGCACTAGTCGATGTCTGTGTAATTCGTAATTGTGCTGGTTAGTTAATACTTATAACTATTTTCCCTAAACCGTTTGTTTTTTTAAATATATATTTGCATCATCGTGTAGCAGTGATGTGTCTCTTGCGTGACTAATGCTTTACATGTATGTTGTTTGGTGACAAGAAAATGAAAGCCGTCTTTAAAAGTCATATAATGCATATCGTAATTGTATTATATTGTTTTTTTGTGGTTGGTACTTATGATCATTCGTTCTTTCCCATGTCGACGAGCATTCTAGCATTTAACTTAACTTCTTGGTATGACATCGACATTAAAATTACTATTATGGACTGTAGCTCCATCGGAGTATTTTATAAGTATGCTTAGGACATACTTAACACTTACGACCTTCTTTGTTGATGGGGGTGTTATCTATGTTTTGAATTTGGCGACTGTACCTTAAATGGTCCAGTAATTACTCCTAACTATGCATATAAGTACTCTTAAGCCATACTTGACCCTGCATTAATTTTCGCTGTCGGGGGTGATGACTATGTTACGAATTTGATGTCTGTATCTTACACCATTCGGAAATTACATCCAACTGTGCTTATAAGTGCGCTTAGGTCATGTTTGACACTGCACTCATTTTTCTTGTCGCAGGCATGAGAAGTTTTTTAGGTCTCCACACAACCTGTAATTCGGTTATGGCTGGTGTGGGAACCGGTAGTGCGTTCTCGTTTGTCGGGTGCTGCTCGAGAAAATTTCTGCACAATAATGTGTCCCGTCTGCTGGGCGCTGGCCAAGACAGCTTTTCCTTATATTTGATTGTTAGCTGGGTTCAGTCGTCATTCATAGTTTGTTTGTGCGGTTGTATATGTGCGAAGGGCAATGATGTGAGGTGTTGGTAAGTGGTGTGTGTGTGGAGTAGGGGGCCTCGCTGTCGGGGATATCGTGGCAGGGACTAGTAGTGGGCAGGGGGAGGGGCACCTTTCAAGTGTAATATGTTAGGCCCCTTTATCGACATGTGCGGCAGTGTTCTTTATGATAGGTTGCTAGCTTCGTTCAAGTTGCATGACCGAGAGACAAGATCCTTTCAAGAGCCTCGCGTAACTTGTTAGGACCCTTTATCATTGTGTGCGGTAGTGGCCTTTATGATGAGCCGCCAGCTTCGTCAGTGACGAGACTCTTACGAGAGCCTCGCGTAACATGTTAGGCACGACCTCGACATTGACCATTATCTCGAAGGATGACATCATATGACGACCTTTACTTTTGACCACAATCTCTCTCACGTAACATGTTAGGCACCTTAATATTTGTGTGTGGCAGCGCCCTGTATGTTAAGCTGCTCATTTCGTTGAAATTGTATGATGGAGGCAATGAACACGAACATTCTTCAATCAAGATGGCTGGTGCTGGCTTGTCAGTGATGGGACCCTTTTGAGAGCCTCGCATAGCAAATCAGAGACATGCCCCTTTCGAGATGTCAAGAGTGATGTCTTTGTCTATGTTATGAATTTGACGACCATATCTTAAACAGGTCGGCAATTATGGACAACTATGCTAATAAATTCATATAGGTCATTAATGACCCTGCGAGAATTTTCGTTGTCAATGATGACGATTACAAATTTGACGCCTGTATCTTAAATGGTTTGGAAATTATGGTCAACTATGCTTATAAGTAAGCATAGGGCATAAATGCCCCTGTGTTATTTTTCTTTGTCGGGGGTGGTGTGTATGTTATGAATTTGGTAACTATATCTTAAACGAATCGGAAATTAGGACCTTTTATTCTTATACGATATGAGAAGTTTCATGACAGCGGGCAATGAACACGAACATTCTTCAGCCAAGATGGATTGTGCTGGCTTGTCAGTGACGCAACCCTTTCGAGAGCCTCGCATAGCATGTTAGGCTAATCACTCAACCTCTCAATCCCTCATTTCCCAAAAAGGAGTCACTCAACGGTATTGTGGGGTCATGAGCAATTTCAGCCGGATTGTATATGACCTATTTTTGAAGGAAATTCGGGAAATTTTGAGGGAAATTCAAGATATTTTGAGGGAAATTCTGCTATTTTTGAGGAAAAAAGGGGGGAAATTACGTCATCCAAGATGGCCGATGCTTGTCCCCTCGTCCCCCGCCCTCGCCTCTGCCTTACAATACTCTATTTCTAACTACTAACATGACATTCGAAAAAAGTATATGACACAGCAAAAAATAACTTAGCTTTAAATTCTTACATTATTAATTTTTAATTAAGGTGCGCCCTTTTCCAATTGTGTTTTGCACACTTAAACGTTCTTGGTATTACTAAATATTTATTACCACGTAATTTAGACTATGCGCGAGATGTGTGTGTAAAATGTTAACAGGTGTTTGCGAGACCAAACGCCAAACTGCAAGTTTTAATTATTTCAACATTACAAGAAAACGATTTTAAAAATACGAATTTTGGACATCGTCGTTGGAGCGAGAATTATTTCCCACATTATATCCAGAATCCAGCAACAGTCAACGTACTTAGGGAAATGTTGATTTTCTTAATTTTAAATTTATTCAGGAAACATTTTCTATCAGCAGAGGAATTTTTTTGTGATCTATGGGTCATCATTTTCCTCAGTGAGCCGGTGTTCAATTGTACATCCAACACGTTGTTTTGCATGTCACACCTGCAATTAAGTTCTACTGACCAGTAAAAAAAAATCAAAAACTCGTTAACTAAATCGTCTTAACTTCATAGCAAACACAAAGCTGAAGCCAGTATTAAGTCTTGTTACGAATATCAGTAAAAGTTTTGGACATACACTTTCCGCAAAGTTAGAGTTTCTACAGGTGTTTCATACCAGTGTCAAAAAAATAACAGTAAAAATCTAGTAAACTTGAATTTATTTCAGAAACAGTATTTCTTCAGCTTGGTCTATGCTGCATTTATTCATTCACATTTCTTAGTAATCAATTGTGACTAACGATGAACGGTCTTTTTCGGCTTAACCATCCACATTCGTCTTTTCTGGAACATTGTACCATTAATTTGAATGACCGTAGGCTATTTTAATAACTAAATTAAATTAAATTACAATAAAATTTTCATTCGAAGTTGCACTTTATTATTGTTTACTATGACAGCAGAATGCATGAGTAAATGGTCATTTAGACGTTTTACAAAGCTAATTATTCTGATTTTGATCTACCTCCCACCAATATTTTAAAATTATTTCTTAATTTGAAGATTTTAAATTCATTTACCTGTTTTTGGGCGAGCTGACACTAGTATGTACTTCGAACTATTTGCCTTACACATTGCCCTATCTAAATGATGACTGTTAACAATGTTAACTCTCAACTTTATGAAGGTTTGAAGCCTTAATGAATTGTGTGCATGAACTTTGCGGCTGGCAATACCGTGCAACTTCGAAGCGAACGTCCGAGTGCAACAGAATAAAGCGCTGTTTGATTCGCCCATTTCCCACCCGCATTATGTAATCTGCCATCGGAACAACAAATGGTGCAGTGTTGTGTTTCGCTATCGTCAGTCCGGGTACGACATTAAACAACAAACCGAACGACGCTGAAGGTTATTTCGTACGATTCTTGAAGGCTATTATTTTAG
Organism: Clitarchus hookeri; assembly: GCA_002778355.1. Classification (NCBI taxonomy): domain Eukaryota; kingdom Metazoa; phylum Arthropoda; class Insecta; order Phasmatodea; family Phasmatidae; genus Clitarchus; species Clitarchus hookeri. The sequence goes on along the minus strand of NQII01000462.1, from coordinate 631,787 downwards.
TTGCAAGTTTGACTACCTTTTTTTTTAAATGAATGCTGTTCTGAACTAAGGAGAATCTAGATCCATTGGCTTTTGCAATTTACTTTTTACTGTGATTTCAATAGTCATAAGAAATATTTCTGTGTTAAAAAAAAAACTATTTTGTTTACAAAAATTATTCAAGTCAAAATGTTCTCCAGATGCTATTTAAAGGTCTCAGTGTTTATGATTTTCTACAGTTTTGATTAGCTCACCCAGCTGTAAATAATTGATTTTTGATTATAAATATTCACTGTTGGCACCGTCTTGAAATGCTGTAGTAAAACAAAACTGGTCTACTTTCAAAACAAGTCCTTTAGCGAAGTGATTGCATTTTATTTTAAAGACCTACCTTATGGAAGAAAAAAATAATCAATTTTCTGAAGAGCAATAATATTAATATTAATATTATTTCAGTTGACAAATATCATGATTAATGTAATTCAATTTTTCGAAGATAAATGTAATCGAAATTTTGAAAACTAAATGAGGGCTTCCATCATAGTGACCACCAAATAGAAAACCCAAATTTCACTGCTATTGTTACACACATTCTAACGGCTTTCCATTTTATAACATCGATATTCCACACTTTTAGATCGGACGAATGCTGTAAATATTGAATATCGGTAGGTGAACGCCTGTCGTCGATTTCGTGACTTCCATTAATTATAGTTACTAGCCTACTTTTCGAAGGAAAGAAAGACTCATGAGATCACTTTCCTGTCTGTGCTCTATGTGTGTGCATGTGTGTGTCTGTTCGTGTGTGTCCACCCATTTAAATTTTTAACGCGTGAAACGACTTTCACTGAACTTGGCACACATATAGCAATATGTAATAACACCTGACTTCTGTAGTTTTAGACCACGCTGGGCACTTACTTTAAGAATGGCGGGCATTTTAACATTTAGGACAATATGTCATATCTCGGAAACCATTCAACCGATTTAAAAAAATATATATATTCTGGCAGACCATTTGTTAAGCATTCAATTTTGAGATAGATATTGTTGTTGGTTAGCCATTTTGGAAGATAGCACTAAATGAAAAATAAAGCTTTTATGTTATACAGGGGATGGACAAAATAATATGAACACCTGATATATACACAATATTAATTTATTTACAAAAGTGTTGGGCCACCATTTGCTTTTAGAACAGTTGCAATTTTTCCCGGAATAGATTCGTAGAGTGTCTGAATAGTTTCCAACGGAATGTTGTCCCATTCTTGTACCAAAACATCCACGAATTGCTTTAATGATGTTGGAGATGGAAATCTGCTCCTCACTCTCTGCTCTAAAACTCCCCATAACGGTTCAATTATGTTGAGGTCTGTGAAGATGTATGATGATATTCTGATGCTCCTCAAACCAAGACTGAACCTTTTTGGGTGTGTGCATGGGCGTATTATCATCTTGGAATATGGCAGTGTTTGGCAGCAATATACTAGTCATAGTAAGAACTTCATCACTAAGGATGTCGAGATATTCATTCGCAGTAATCCGGCCAGTGATGTGAATGAGAGGACCAGCTGAATACCACGTTATAGCCGCCCAAATCATAACGGAACCTCCCCCATGCTTGACTGTAGGAAGCAGGCAGTCCGGATCGTAGGCTTCCTTTGCGGTTCTCCATACATAAACCCGGCCGTTTGTAGGAAACAATTTAAACGATGATTAATCGGACCATACCACATTCTTCCAATCATCAAGTGTTCAAGTTTTATGATCGTGGCCCCACTTCTTTCGCAGCTTAGGGTTGGCATCCGTTTTAAAGGATTTCGCAATTGCAGCCCTCNAAACAATTTAAACGATGATTAATCGGACCATACCACATTCTTCCAATCATCAAGTGTTCAAGTTTTATGATCGTGGCACCACTTATTTCGCAGCTTAGGGTTGGCATCCGTTTTAAAGGATTTCGCAATTGCAGCCCTCCCATGAATGTTAGCTTTGTGGAGCTCCCACCGTACTGTTTTTGTCGAAACAGTATTACTCAAGTGAGTGTGGAGTTCTGCTGTAACTTTTGCCGCGGTAGTTTTATGTTGTCTGGCCACAATCCTTTTTAATGTTCGTCGGTCTCTATCAGGTAACTTTGGGTTTCGCCGATGATGTTTTACCATGTTTTTGTGTATGCTGTCATTTCCGTGGATACTGTCGCTCATGAAACGTTAAAAAATTCAGCTGTTTTCGTCACATACGCTCCCGCTAACCGAGCACCAACGATTTGCCCTCTTTCGAAGTCTGAGAGATCACACATTTCACCGATCGCTTGTTTTAACCGTCGGAGAACAAAGCGTATAATACACTGAAATATGACCTACAAGACTTGGCAAGTAAACTGTGCAATACATACGCGTCGCATTATTTACACTAAAGCAGTGTTGCCAACATACAACAAAATGTACTAAATTACATGGTGTTCATATTATTTTGTCCATCCCCTGTATCTGTAGAACTACTCAACCAATATTTTAAAATTTGGTAAGTAAGTAATATTATTATAGGTTAAGTAAATATAATGAAATGAACTTCATTAGGCACTTAATTAAAAAATGGCGGCCATACAACTATTTTAGGTTTCTTTGGTATAACCACCACACCATTTGGCCAATTTCAATCAAATTTTGTACGCTCACGGTACGTATTGCAATTATCGTATAAGTTAAACAACAACCACTTTCGGCCTCCATGTTGAAAGGTAGCACCGCATGTAGAAATAAATCTTTACAATTTTATCTCCAAAACTACTAAACCAATTTTCGCCAAATTTGGCATGTAATAATTACTATGATATACAAGGTAAATGTAAGTAATAAAATATTCTTTTTCACTTATTTTTAAAATGGTGGCCATGCAAATATTTGTAGTTTATTTCGTATAAATACCATATTATCTAACCAATTTCAACTAATTTTTGTACGCTGACAGTATGTATAACAAAAATTAAACAAGCCAAAAAAACATTTTTCCCCCCAATTTGTAAGATAGCGCTACATGAGTTAATAAATATTGTGTGTAATTCCTCGGGAAAAGATAGACAGATTCCTATCTAATTGGGCAATAATGTAGTACTGCTACAGTTAATATACAAAAATATGTCTCCAGTATGTCAGACATTTATTTTAAAAAAAACGGATATATATATATTATTTTTAGTTTTGTATGATATATCGTCGAAACCATGTAATTAATTCCAATGAATATTTGTACGATGGCTGTATATATTACATATATCAAATATGTACACACAAATTTTCTTTTGTTCACCTTTTTGTAAAATAGTATCATTTGAAAAATTAAAATTATGTGATCTTCGAAAAAACAACCTATTTCTACCAAATTTGGTAAGCAATTAGCGCTATGGCAGGCCATGTAAAATAATATAATTCGAGAGTGTCAGGCAAACATTATTTCAAAATGGTGGCCATATAAACATATCGGCTCTGAAATTTTATTTACAAAAATTGCAAAAAACAAATATCAACTTTACTTTTTATGTTGGCAGCATCATTTATATCCATCAAAATTATCTAGGCAAAGACTCATTTTCCCGCCATTTTGAAATTATATAACACTTATGCCGTATCTCGGGAAATAATCTACCGATTTCTTTCAAATTTTGCTAAGAAGTGGTACTGTGGTAGGCCATATTAATTTATAAGATTTAACCATGTAAGTATGTTATTTTTCCCGAATGGTGCCTATACAAACATTTTAGCTTAGTGTGCTATGTCTTCGAAACTATGTAATTGATTTAAATTTAACTTTGTATTTTGTATCTGTGACAATAATTAAATGTGCTAACATATAAATTTTTTGCCCTCCATTTAGGAAGATCGTCACATGATAAATGGAGGTTTTATGCCATATCTCAGAGACCAATAAACCGATTTCGACTATTTTTTTTCACACAAGTAGCGTTTTAGTAGGCCGTGAAAATATGTTTTTAGTGACTCAGAAACTTATTTTTAAAATGTCGGCCAAGTAAATATTTCAGTTTAGTGAATCCTATCACTCAAAACATTACACTGTTTACATCCAAAGATGATGTTTCAAATCCAACCTCCGTTATGCAGTTGTTTGCAAGCTAGCTTAATTGTAAGAGTTTTTCTGAATTCGAATCCCGGGTAAGTCACTCGCGTATTTTAATTTGCTCTGTACTGTTTCACATGTTTCTGGTTTCATCTGTAATGATATTGCTGTCAATGAGAAGTAAACGCCTTCCTACCTTATAAGCTTTCAAGAACTTCACTAAAATTTATGTTCACCCATGCAGAGGAAAGTAGGCTAATTAGTTATCAGCAACTTCTTGTTTTCAAACAGAATGTACGTTATTGATATTGTAGTCCTATTATATATTAACATCGATCATTCAGATATTAAGAGTCAAATGGTTTAAACGTAACAGTTACCAGCCATCTTAAGCCTAGTATTTTCACAGTTAACTGCTGTCAATTGCGTTTTAGACCTACCAAAACAACGTTATGAATAACGGAATAATTTAACTGACCGGAATATTGTGCTGTTGCAAGTCAGCATCGTCTTCCTGTCCGTAATTTTTTTTTCCTCTGCGTATTCGGCAACGATATATCTCTAAAATGTGCGACCTCGTTCTGTTGTAAATCTACACCCGGCTCTAGAAGTGTCGACATCTCCCTTCTGTTCCATCGTTTTCCCCTTTTTCTAATTACAGGCCGCCTACGGCCGTGCGATGCTGTAGGATTTATCCGTGCTCTGTCAATACCTGGATTAACAAAATTAATTGAAGCTTCTTTGTTTTAAGATAATAAGTTTTATTGCCTCAATTTTTAATTGCCTCATACTTTCACGAGCTTAGCGCAACGAACTTCTGTCGTACATTATAGAGCGGTAAGACTTAAATGTTGAATCTGTGACAGTGGCAAATTAATTAGCAACAGTTCGCATTGGCAGGTACGTTGATGAAAAACATTATTAATATTTCGTCTCTTTTATATTGTTTCGTGGTGGATAACATTCCTAAATTAGTGCTCTTTTGACACTTCCAATTAAAAAAGTAATCGTGAGATTATACATTTCTTTTGCATGTTTCTGTTTCCTTCTGTGCAACATTTCACTTGAATAATAGTTGAGAATTTAACTGCCAACATCTGCTATGTGGGTCACACTTAGTTGTGGTTATCCAAAATTGGTACAGTGATAAAAATACACAGGAATGTATGGGTTACTTTACTTTAAACAACCAATTACTATTGTCTATTAAAATTAAATAATATTAAGAATAATGGCCCCACAAGTCTGGCAAAGAAAACTATTTATCTTTGAACGTCTGAAAATGCAATATGCTCTAAATCGGTCAGCTTATGGGACAATTAGTACTTGATAATATGAGTTTCTTTAAGTCAAGGTTAGAAAAGGTAAAAAAGTATTAGAGGTGCGCCAATATGTTACATCAAAAACGTGCTGACCAAAATTAAATAAGTAATGCAAGGGTGCAACGAGAAAGAAATGGTGAAATTAGTAGAAACATGATGGTACAAGCAAAATACAACTATACGGGTTTCTTAAAAAAAATATAAATGGGTGAGGTAAGGAGATGAACGCTAAGACTAGATAATATCAGAAAAGAAAGATTAACGCAAGGCTGTTTACAGAAAGTGTTGACAAAGAGTGTCGGGCATTTCTGATATCTCTATACTAGGATAGGATATATTTTTACTTTTTATTAACCTATGAAAGCTTCATTGTTGGGCGTATACTTTTTTATTTAGCTTCTTTACTCGCATATAAAGGAAACTGTATAGTGCGTGTTTTATACAGAACTTTCGCGACAGTTTGTGTGTAGACTATTAAAACACTGATGTTGTGCGAACGAATGTAATCAGACTGAATAACTAAACTCTTGTTTTGCCATGAATAGCGTCATCATATACGAAACTACGTTTTATTTAAACTGCCAAATAAAGGTTTAATTAAATACACACGAATATTATTTGCGCAGTTATTTTTAGTTTGTTTTCCAATAAAAAATTTCGACAACAATTGATTCGGTTGTGTTGACGATCAAACATTGATATCTGAAATAATTTTATGTGTAAAATAAACTGGTTGGTACTACAGGAGCATGTGTTTTTATTTTGTTTAAATTTATTTATTCATTAGTCACGCATACCCTTACGTTAGCTAATGAACCAAAAAATTAATTGATTGTAGAGAATTGTTCGCCGTTAGCTTTATGACGGAAAACGTTTTGTCGATTCAACAAAGTATGCTCATTTTCAAGCCCCAAGCAATGATTGCTCCTGAATTTAATGTTATTAAGGATAAACTTTCTTTGTAACAGAAAGTGTTTAAGTACGCAAAAACGAATGAAGTTGGTTATGATTTTGCATTTTCTGACACTTCGACGTGCATTTATTATTTACAATGTGTCCTATCCATTATCGCAAGATATCTCAGTCACTGAAGACAGAAGTTCTGTACTGATTTCATTTTTTCCCATTTGTTCAGCTCAAACAAATAATGAAAGCTGATAGCCAGAGTAGTCAAGCATATGCATCTGATGTAATAACAATTTTTTCAACTGCCCACAAATTAAAATTTTGATACTTATATCTGTGGTACAAACTGCTATTGAACGTTTACACATGAAAGAGAGTTTCCGCATATCAGATATAACCTCTTTGTACGGAGAAACATAACCGAGGCATAACCAATTATACGTGGAAAATCCATAATCTTCTCAAATTGAAATGCTTACTGTTGTAAGTGTTTTATTACAAATCTATCAGTGTAGAACGAGAAACTAGAATGTTCCAGAGTATAGTGGGGGAATTCAATTGCATTTTAAAGGCGGTGTTGCTGACATGTATCTAACGAATCGGCTCGGCTTCGCCCCGCTTCATTTGAGTTTTACAGTGATACACTAATAAATAAATAGGGAAGAGACAATTCATTTATCTGAAAACAGAATTATAAAATTATGCCATGTTGGCTTAGATTTTTAACTGATTACGGCAACCCAAAAGGAAGGAAATATTTTTTACCCGACAGCCAAGAAGTAGGGTATTGTTTTTGGAGTGTATCTGTGCAACTATCGCGTAGTTACCACATTTCCGCTTTCGATATATGAAAGTCAAAACATGAGTTTCATAAAGTTGTAGCTTTAGAAATAAGTGTACCTATGTACTACTTTTTGCGCTTGGCTGAGGGATCTTAATCGATCACTAAAGTTAAGCAACTTTCCCAGCGGCACACATTTGGATAGGTGACCGTTTAGTGGCCCAACATCTCACTGCTTTCGGGCTTCGGAGGGCACGTTTAATATTCGGTCCTGATTGTTATCGATTGATAGCAGACGCTAAGCTATTTCAGAGGTCCTTGGGCGGCCTGATAAACTCTGACACCAGAGGACAAAAATATTTCGGTCACGTTCCCATCCGTTGCAGAATTACGTTTTGTTGTTATTCCACACGAACCGTACAATTTTCCGGGATAAAAAGTACATTATGTCCTATTCGAGGACCTAAATTACCTGCCAATTTTCATCAAAATTTGTTCAGCAGTTATGGAGCTGAGTGCTAACAAACATACACACAGACTTTCGCATTTATAATATTAGTAGTATGCTGAATTACTAAAGTTTCTAGCGTCTTTACGATGAACTTTAAATTAAACCATTTTAATATGTTCTTTTTTTCAGATTAATGCGATTAATTATTTATGTCTCTATACTCGTAATAGCGATTCTATATTTGTGTATGTATTTTTCCCGTTACACATTATATGTTCACGAACACTCAAATATTCTCTAAATTTTGTTGAAGTGACTTGCCAGAATTCGTGCATAAAATTAAACACAAACTGTACTCCAAAGTAGACAAATAATTTCATTAGGGGATATTACATGAGTCATGTGCTGTGCATTCAGCTCTATTCTAAGTGAGAATATTGTGAATAGTATCTTACGTTGTTGTGAAAGTAATTGGTGCTGCAGACAATAGTGACATATAAAAAAAATGTATTTTACATGTTTTGTGTATTTTTTTATAAATAATACGAAGTTACCATTTGTTTGAAACTGTTATGCAGGTGGATCCGATAAAGTTGACCAATATAAACGTATATCACGCCACTAAGTGTGTTGAAAAATGAATTTGATAGTTTTCACCTCGTGCTTAGTCTGGCGACTACAACAACGCGCTTTACCTTGTTGGCTTTAACTAGAATTAAAACCAACGTGAAAACATTCTCTTATTGTAATATTATCGAAACCGCGCACCTGTAAAATGCAGCTAAAAGTTGACTGAAATACAAACGTTTCCCGATTAAAAAATGTTTTTATAATATGTAATATTAAGTTTGCTTCTCTGAGAATTAATTTATTGCTGCAGCTGTTTGGAGACAAAACAAATATATAGCTACACAGATAAAAATGAAAACCTTTTCGTGAGCGAAACCTCAAAGTGGCAGCACTCTTCTTCTTTCAGTCGGCCTACTGAGGACAATACGCACAACGTGAAGTTAGAGTTGCGGGAAAGGGACGAGAAAAAGCAGAGAAACATATTAAAACACATTGGTTATTCAGTGAAGAACTAACAAAAGAGGTTTATTAGACCACAGATACAGAACACCATAGATAAAGTAGTATAAATCAGTCTACAACAGATGGCAGCACATATAGTGAATACATATTTGTTTTGATATTATTGCAGGAGAATATTGTAATGGAGTAGAGCTGTCGTGTTACGACTGTAGCCGCCTTGAACAGGCTTGAGCACGGTGTTGTATTGATGCAGGGGAAGTGGAATAATTCGCACAAGTTGCAGACACACGGTCACAGGTACAGCCTGGTCATGGTCAAGTGAGCACGTTGGAAACAAACATTTAAAGAACAAAACTACATACATGTGGTACTGTACACACTGACATGCAGGCTTCTACAGTCGGTTCACGACTGGAAGAAACTTTTGAAAATCAACCTTTGAAAAAACACCTTAGCCTTTAGCTACATGCATATAACATTACAAACAGCGGCGAGCGCGGATACAGTTATGCCATTAGGTTCCCAGCACAAAGAGAGGAAATAGTTCCAACGTTTTAACGTAATTGTTAATTTATCACTTACAAATGGGTGTCGAACATACCTGTATTTTATTATGCCAATTATTAATGACTTGATGCTAACGTATATAGATTTCAACGTTTCTTGCATAGTCACATGATCACTCTCAAGGTGAAAGTAGTGCGGCCATTTATTTACTAACCTTCGTTCCGTGTGTTGTTGACACACGTGCCAGAGAATTTGTGCGATTATCTTGTTTAACCTATAANAGTTGCAGACACACGGTCACAGGTACAGCCTGGTCATGGTCAAGTGAGCACGTTGGAAACAAACATTTAAAGAACATAACTACATACATGTGGTACTGTACACACTGACATGCAGGCTTCTACAGTCGGTTCACGACTGGAAGAAACTTTTGAAAATCAACCTTTGAAAAAACACCTTAGCCTTTAGCTNCTTTTGAAAATCAACCTTTGAAAAAACACCTTAGCCTTTAGCTACATGCATATAACATTACAAACAGCGGCGAGCGCGGATACAGTTATGCCATTAGGTTCCCAGCACAAAGAGAGGAAATAGTTCCAACGTTTTAACGTAATTGTTAATTTATCACTTACAAATGGGTGTCGAACATACCTGTATTTTATTATGCCAATTATTAATGACTTGATGCTAACGTATATAGATTTCAACGTTTCTTGCATAGTCACATGATCACTCTCAAGGTGAAAGTAGTGCGGCCATTTATTTACTAACCTTCGTTCCGTGTGTTGTTGACACACGTGCCAGAGAATTTGTGCGATTATCTTGTTTAACCTATAATAATTCATTTATTTGTCTTGTTTTACTAATATCCGCTCTTTATTATTTGGTTTTAAATAACGTATGATTTTTATTTCTGCTCACTTTCTCGTTGTACTGTTTTTATGTGTTTCGTGCACGTGTCTTTCCTTTGCCACTCTATTCTAACGTTGCAGTATTTTCACATAAGAATTGTTTTCACATTGTCGAAGACGCAGAATCTTTCACTCGCAAACTTTGCCGTCCCGTCGAAAACCGTCACAACCATTTTTAAATAACGTTTTACAATTGCGCGAAACATCCGACTCAGTCTGCCACCACGCCATTTTAACGTCTGTAGCAATTTCGATCAATACTGAACATCTTGCCTTCGACGTACGGGAGTTTATCGAAAGTCACTAACAATCGATTGTAAATAGACAACTACTATCGATTCATCAAAATACTCGCATTTTGGGTTTATAGAATGAAATGTTTTTCGCTGGCATCGCATATTCTTTTCTGTGAAATTCTCAAGATTAAAAACTTTACGCTTGTGGAATATCCATTAATATTATGTATATGACCTTTATAATGGGTATGTGCATGTACGAACACATGTGCCCACACACACACAGTGGAATGTAAACATTGCATGTAAAAATTGCCATGTGACTGCCACACGGCAGTCACATGGCAATGTTTGTTTACCTTTGGCGGAAGGATACTAAATGGGTTTGAAAGTAGATCTTTAGCAGGGCTTCAAGAAAGTCTCTTCCAGTCGTGAACCGACTATAGTTAAGTTCGTAGTGATTTAATAAAACTAGTTCTTAACACTTGACTTTGTGGTTGCGAGCGTAATCTTTAAATTAATGACCAATGACTTTAGAAGTTCTTGATTTGTATGAATTTACATATGAGTAACAAATTGACACTGATGACAGTTCTACAGTTTTACTTTGATGTCGCGCGAATTAAGTGATTAGTCCCTTAGTTACGTTAATATCACATGTGGCGGAAGTATTCAAAATGAGAATGAAAAGTAGAACCTAAGTAGAGCTTTCAAATGTGCTCTGTTAATCATGAACAGGATATTTGAGTATGTAAACGACATTAAATTAATAATTTGCGGTTACTATTGCCGATATTTAGTGTTACAGTGTCTGTTACATACTGTCATACGTGCCTGCCGCCCACCTAAACTCGTGAACCAACAAGACGAAATCACACGCCATGATGTTAGTACCTGAAACGAGGGACTAGGGATGTTGAAAAAATATCGATATATCGAAATTATATTATATTACCGATGTATCTATATCAATTGTTTATATATTGCAACGATATTTAATAAAAAATCTGTATATTTTACCAGGTATCGGAAACAAATATTTTTTAATTCTTATTTAATAAGCTGTGTTATGAATACAAAAACTGATTTTAAAAAATGACCATGTTTACTTTGGCAACATGCACCAAAAACTGGCGCCATATCTTTTTGCAATGCGTTGTCTCTTCAGTATGGAATATTCCAAGCAATTTTACATTGGTCAATTCCTTCATTACATAAAAAATCGGATTCAAATGTACCGAAAATCGATATTTTTCTTTCTATGTATCGTTTCGTAAAACTGTACTTTTATAAATGATATCGACATTTTTCCCCGATATCAAAATACCTAAGAGGGACTAGGTTATTCTCTGCAAAAGCGGAAGCATGACTAACGCTCGGTGCGATGCTCTCTGTTGCAGGTTCCACGACATCTTCGCGGCAGGCAGGCAGCGACGTCACAGACGCAGCGTCGCTTTGTTTTTCCGTGCCGTCTCCAAAGTACTCTCCTCTGAGTTGAACGAAGATCAGACGGAGGGAGACTGGCCGGCTCGGCGCAGGTGCCGAGAAGACACGCGCAATTAGCGCGAGGCGCGAGCGACTGCAGCCAGCGGGCGTTGTTTTCTTACGGAATTAATGAGCGGGCAGGCGAGTGGAGGCGGGGCGGAGCCAGCCAGCACGGCGACCCTGTGAGAGCCTGTGCGAGCGAGCCGCTTCTGTCGCCCGCGCGCAATCTGAGTCTCTGATGGCCGCCGCGACGCGCATGCGCCGGTTCGCGGTCAGCCTTCTCCAGCTCATCATCAGTGAGTACTCACCACACTAGCCACATTGCGATATCCTATTATATCGATTTTTCTTTCGATATCAATCGATATACCAGAATATCGAATTATATTTACAAATTACCATTAATACACTAATGTAGGCCTTCTTAGGGATATTTCATTATCGTATAATATCTATATTTCATAAGATATTAAAATGAATAAATAAATTCATAATTATGATACAAAATATAGATACGAACAAACATAACAAATTTTTACATAAGTGAGAAAATGTAATTTTAAAAATCAAGATATGCACCTGTAATAACAATCAAAATACTGAATTTTTGCACAACAGAAGTCTTAAGACTATGTCATATTATAAATCTTAATAATTAATTATAACTGTGGCAAAACATTAGAGAAATATACCGATAAGAGCATAAATATATAAATCGAAAATTATTACCAAAATATCGGATATCGAAAGAAAATTATCGGTATTAACTCATATCAGTATAATCGGAACGTCCCTACACCTCACTTTGATTGCTACTAGAGATGAGTGAAACCAGTGTTTCTCAGGGATGCCTCGTTCCTAACAGATACCTGTTACCAGTTCTGGTTATAGTAGTACCTGCTATTACAGATATGTTGTAGGTCACCACTTCCGTGTGGTTTGTGCCCGCCTGGCAGTTGAAGAGGTGCCACCGGCCTCCCGGCTTTTTCTGTCTAACATGTATGCAGCATTTATAAATTGTTTAAGAATGTTGTTAGCTTTCAAATATATAATTCTCAAACTGTTAATATATACAATTTCATTCTAAATATAATTTTGAATTTACTTCATAACTCAATAACTTGCTTACTGTAAGTATATGATTCTCCCTGACTCTCGCACTTGAACTGCTGCCCATTGATTTACATTTTAAAATTTAAAATTTTTTGTTAATTTAACTGATGTTATATGTTTGAAAAGGAAGACAAATTATGTTCTGGTTATTATTGTTTGAATTATCTTTTCCTTTTCCGGTGGCGTAGGCTTCGCGGAGAGGGCTGCGGTTTTAAAACAAATTTTATTAAAAATCTTGGATAAGTGACAGTCATTACAAACTGCCTTTGTGTAACCAAACAGATCCTTGCATATCTCATGTTCTCCTGGTAAGAATAGTGGCAACAGCTGTTCTCGGTCGCTGTTGTTTGTATAAAATGTGACAGAGTTGGAGGAGAGAAATAGTGCATTTTAAAGAGAAAAACATACTTCAGACAGACATTTCCACGTATTTTTCGTTGCTAAAAATGTAGAAAAATAAACTAGTTGTATGTGCGAAACAGATAAATGAAAATGTGAACGGTAAACACGCACAAGCTCAAAACGAATTTCAAGTCCGGGTGTAATTAATATTCTCGTTCGTAAGTATTGGCAGCGAGTAATAATAATAAACACAATTGTTCCGTCTGGTTGGATATTAGATATTGGAAGGTGGGTACAGGTACGAGATGATGATGTACGGTGCGAATACGAGTATCGTGCAACAAGGGGTCGTTTCATGTACGCGTTGGTAAGACTTCAGTCGAGCGTACCAACGGCTCTCTAGCTTTTCGTTGGCAAGCTTAGGACGTCAAGAGTCTACAATTATTTTATACACATTTAGCTTGTTGAATCTTTTTCGTTGAGATACAAAATTATATTCTGAAAAGAAAATGGATTAAAAATAGACTGAAACGAGTCATGTGAATTTTAAATTTAAATGCTTTTTCATAAAAGAATTAAAATGGAACAAAGTTAATACATTAGACTGCAGCCCAAAATAGTTGCTTTTATTATTTTAAGAATATTATGAAAATTTTTTGGAAATCTGTTTTGCGGTTCGCCCGGATTTAAATTTTATATTTTGAGGTGGTATTTGAAATACAAATAGATAAATACTTACTTTAGGAACTAAGTGTCGGATTTAAATTAAATAATTGCATTACGCCGCTCTTATGACTTCAAGAAACATTACAGCTGAAAAGAAAATTTGTGTTAAAATAATTTCTTTTCTTTAATATATTTCTACCAAACAAGACTAATTTAATCCCATATTAACTCTAGTAATAAAATTATAAATGTTATTTTCCAATTTCTGGATGTTTTTATGAAAGTTAAACTAGATTTTCACAAAACTATATCATTCTCTCAAAATCGATAACAAAAAATTGGGTTTTTGAGTTTTAATTTAACACTGCTACACAGAAACGTTTGCACTACCACTCTGAAATACTTGCCAATCCGCTCTTACAAATATTCATTGCATGGTGAATTGAAAGCACACGTCTTCAGNCTACCACTCTGAAATACTTGCCAATCCGCTCTTACAAATATTCATTGCATGGTGAATTGAAAGCACACGTCTTCAGCGACAGGGGCGTTGAATTCTACCTCACTCGTGCAAGGCATTTAAAATCGTTATTACCCCCGCAGTGCTTAGAGACAGGAGTGTTTCGGTTTAAAGAATCGAGCTTTGGTGCTACCTTTAAACAAGACCGCAACTACTTTGAAAACAAATGATAAGTAATTTTCAAAAGCAAGTTTATTTTNCGCAACTACTTTGAAAACAAATGATAAGTAATTTTCAAAAGCAAGTTTATTTTGCTGGCCAAAAATGCAATATTGACTGAATCTAAAATCCCATATAAAATTTATCTTTAAAGTTGTATGTATACTTAATTTTAAATACGCATACTTATAAGTATACACATTGGCCAGGTAGGTTGGGGGCGTAAGGCAGACGTTGCTGGTAAATGTTTAGCTAGTGCCACATCTTTTCACAATTCTCACGGCTGTAATTAGNCTACCACTCTGAAATACTTGCCAATCCGCTCTTACAAATATTCATTGCATGGTGAATTGAAAGCACACGTCTTCAGGCATTTAAAATCGTAATTACCCCCGCAGTGCTTAGAGACAGGAGTGTTTCGGTTTAAAGAATCGAGCTTTGGTGCTACCTTTAAACAAGACCACAACTACTTTGAAAACAAATGATAAGTAATTTTCAAAAGCAAGTTTATTTTGCTGGCAAAAAAAGCAAAATGCAATATTGACTGAATATTAAATCCCATATAAAATTTATCTTTAAAGTTGTATGTATACTTGATTGTAAATACGCATACTTATAAGTATACACATTGGCCAGGTAGGTTGAGGGCGTAAGGCAGACGTTGCTGGTAAATGTTTAGCTAGTGCCACATCTTTTCACAATTCTCACGGCTGTAATTAGNAGGGCGTAAGGCAGACGTTGCTGGTAAATGTTTAGCTAGTGCCACATCTTTTCACAATTCTCACGGCTGTAATTAGTCAGTTGAAACCCACAAAATTGCCGATTTTGTTGGCATATGAAGTTGATGCGTCCTTACGGTACCTCTATGTCCCAAAGCCCGTGAACAGCTCTCGTACATTCACTACTGCGGTAGAGTCCGTGTGTGTGTACGTTAATTATTTTTTCTCTGTTCATGATTCAAATAAATCAAAGTTTGTAACCATTGGATTTATTGAATCATTTTTATTATTCGGTTATATTTAAAGCGGGTTATATCAATATCATATATGAATGGCATTGTAACTACCACTTACAATTTATTCTGTTAATTTTAATATGTGCACTTTACGTTGCCAGTGTATTAATTCATTATATAGTTACTCAAGTATTTAATATTTTACATCCGTAATTCTCCCGTAAATACGTCCATTCCTACTGTGTATAAAACTAATGTATCGGTATAATGTGTAAAGTTAAGTAAATCAGTATGTAAGTTATGTCTAAATTCCATGGTTAAGTGGAAGAAAAGGCGATAACGCTTAAACTGTGCCACGGAGGCTGATCAACTGGCAACATTTTTCTACGTTTTGGGGATATTTTATGCTTACGTGTCAAGATATCGAAAATGACTTAAATAAAATACCGATTCATTAAAAAAAATTAATATCAATAATTTCTTTTGTCCAAATATATATATTAAAACGTAAAATATTAATAGGTATAATTTAGAAAAAACTTGAATAATGGAGGATTTAGTATCAACGCAAATGTTTGTTAGGTCACAGGAATTGCATTTTGCAATTTCATTGAAACCCGACACCTGATTCACCCGTGGGAAGAGTTTAATTTTTGGCAGATTTGAGTTAAAATTTAATCTCAAAAGTTTAGAAGGAAATACCGGTGAACCACATTACAGATTTCCAAGAAATATTTTACATTACATTCTAATAATATGAACAATTATTTTAGACTGTATCCTGGCGTATAATATATATATATATATATTTAAATTTTAATAGTTATACGAAAAAATATATAAAGATAAATACTTCGTTTCTTTAATTTATGAAAAGTAATTTCTTTCCAAACTGTAAGACATTTTTAATTCTATCAAGTCTTATCGCCACGAAAAAGGATATAATATAGGCAAAAACCTGGAAAAATAATTTTAGGCCCTTGGCTGTTTTTTAATAAAGGCTTATTTTGTTATTAAAATGGACAAGTGTCACGAACAAGGAGCAGCACGGGCTGAGGTCATGGCGACGTTAGAGGTGTCCTCAAACTGACTAGCTTGTGTGGGAAAGTCGTGCGTAGGGTTGTCCTCTCCACTTCGTCCTGTCGACTTTTCACTGCTGGCGCAGCCCAGCTCAGACACGAGGAAGGAATCCTGCTTCAACCCTTGTCACACCTGTAACATTTCCGTCTCTAAAAACGTCTATTTGACAGTCAAATGCGAAGATTAAATATGACCACCAAATTCTTCAAATAAAATTTTGGTAAAAATACTTTTCAATGTGTTTGATAATGCGTCATTTTGTCAAATATTTCACTCTAGGATTATGTAGTCTCTATGTTTATTCCGAAATTATTTTCAATGTAATGTACTGCTGAAGTGTTTCAATGCAGGACACTGAAGTATGATATGTAATAAATGTTATATTGTTTTCACTTCTTTACTAAATGTTAATTTAATTTATGTGAAATATTTCCTGCGAAAATTAAATTTAATGCCTTGTTTATTTTAAAGTCTTTTGACATGTCGTATATAGTACGTTTCACATATTTTGTATCTGCGGCTTTAATCGGCTACACAAGACCACTCGCATGCCTATTTTAATGTTATTTTTATGAGTGTAAGAGATTTAATTGTAATGCATTACTTTTAATGTGGTTGAATGCCCTTGGAGGCCGCTTGTTTTGAGACTTCTGAAAATTTGTTTTTGCGTAAGAAGATTCTCCACCTGTAGCTATTTATTATATTAAATACGTCTCACGTGTATCCATAACATTTTTACTGTTTCTTCTTTGGTGACTTACTTCACAATACATATACTTTCTTCATTCATATGCAACATAAATAGTACTTTTCTAACAATGTTGGTAATGTTTGTAGTCTGTTCACGGTAAACGGAGCACTTGTGAAAGTCCTGCTTACGGTATATTTGTATGCACGTTGTGTATTCTTCCGTAATATGTAAAATTAACATTGCTATGGGCCTCATCCCTTTATTCATGCTTTGGCCAAATGAAACTGTGAAATTTTCAGAAAAGTAAATATTTGAAAAATATGATCAATTTTACACTTCGATGCATTACAAAAAACAGGAAGCGAAATAAATAATTTAAAATATCACAAATGGTTACCGGGCACTTTTTATTTAACGTTACAATATTGAACTGCTTTCCTTCTATCGTTACCATCTTTACTGGGCTCATGTTATTCAGTGCACCCGTTAAATTATACGCAGGTAGGAGCAATGATATTTTTCTAAGGTTGATTTCAAAAGTGCTCACTTTATCGCGAACAGCTTATACTACTTTTTAAAGAATTCTGCATGCTGTATATGGTTCATTAGCGATTTCTTCTCCCTTTTTGAATTAAACATTTGAAAAATCACCCTACGTATCACGTGCTTGTTTTCTAATTATATCTTGTATCATAAGCTCTTTATATTTGTTATCATAAAATAATTGTATTTTTTGTGACAGTTAAATTTACCAATACTCGTCCTAAAACATCATTAAATTTAATTTGTCATCAATACAAAAAAAAACAGGGAGAAAATAAATACGTTGTTAATGTTTAGTGAAAAATACAATGAAGAGCCAAAATTACTGGTACACCTGCCTAATATCGTGTAGGACCCCCGCGAGCACGCAGAAGTGCCACAAGACGACGTGTCATGGACTCGACTAATATTTGAAGGTATGCAGAAGGCAATTCACACCATGAATCCTTCAGGGCAGTCCACAAAAGCATAGGAGTGTTAGGCGGTGGAGATCTCTTCTGAACAGCACGACAATGCAAGCCATCCCAGATATGCTTAATAATGTTCATGTCTGGTGATTTAGGTGGCCAATGAAAGTGTCTTAAGTAAGAAGAGAGTTCCTGGAGCCATTCGATAACAACCATCGACGTGTGGGGTGTCGCATTGTCCTGTTGGAATTGTCCACGTCCGATGGAATGCACAATGGACATGAATGGGTGCAGGTGATCGGACAGGATGCTTAGCTATCTGCCACCTGTCAGAGTCATATCTAGACGTATCAGAGGTCCCATTTCACGCCAACTGCACACGCCCCATACCATGACAGAGCCTCCACCAGCTTGAACAGTCCCCTGTTGACATGTAGGGTCCATGGATTCATGAGGATGTCTCCATACCCATTCACGTCCATCCGCCCGATACAATTGGAAACGAGACTCGTCAGACCAGGCAACGTGTTTCCAGTCATCAACAGTCCAATGGCGGTGTTGGCGGGCCCAGGCGAGGCGTAAAGCTTTGTGTCGTGCAGTCAACAACGGTACACGAGTGGGCCTTCGGCTCCGAAAGCCCATATCAATGATGGTCCGTTGAATAGTTCGCACGCTGGCACTTGTTGATGCCCCAGCATTGAAATCTGCACCAATTTGAGAAAGGGTTGCACGTCTATCACATTTAATGATTCTCGTCAGTCGTCGTTTGTCCCGTTCTTTCACGATCTTTTTCCGGCCGCAGCGATGTCGAAGATTTTATGTTTTACCGGATTCCCGATATTCACGGTACACTCGTGAAATGGTCTTACGCGAAAATCCAAATTTGATTGCTACCTCGGAGATGCTATGTCCCATCTCTCGTGCGCCGACTATAACACCACGTTCAAACTCACATAAATCTTGATAACCTGCCATTGTAGCAGCAGTAACCGATCTAGCAACTTTGCCAGACGCTTGTTGTCTTATATAGGCTCTGCCAACCGCATAGCGTTACTCAGATTGGTTCCTTACCTCAATTATTTGCATACGCACGCCGATACCTTTTTTTATTATTGGCTCTCCAGTGTAATTATTATGTAAAATTTTATTGAACTTCAGGAAAGTTGAAAGTAACCGTGAATAGACTATATCTAAACGTCTCGTCTCAATAGCGAGGTCATTAGAGACAGAGCCTGTCATTCAGAGAAGCAAAAGCGGGGGAGGAACCAACCATAACCTGTGGTAACGAAACATCTCAGCATTCGCCTGGAGTGTTTTACGGAAACCATGGAAAACTGAAGTGATGATGGCCGGATCGGGATTTGGACCCGGGTCCTCCCGAATGCGAGTCCGAAGGTTTACCACTGCCTCCCCCACCCCCCTTAACATCCACCACGATCTGTCAGAATTTTACGGTTGACGAAAGGGAGATCAATCGCTGTCATTTCGGATTTGCAGAATTCTCTCAACAAGCCGCACTAGAAAATTTGTATATTAAGTTTTACGGAACGACAGAACACAATACATTACTTCATGTATATTTTCTGGAATGTGTTGTCGTTGGATTACTGTGGCTAGTTTTACTGCTGTATTCGGCCGCTAGGAAAAATCGCTTACTTCTCCCCAGAAGTTACTGGTTGAAAAGGAATAAAGGCAGTGAATGTGTAACAATTTGATAAAGTTGGAGGAGCTATCTTTTATGCTGTTTTGTACCAAAAATTTCGTTTAACTAACTAAAATTAACTTAGGCGTAAAATGGACAACTCCCATAAATGACGAAGGGTTTTCCCTCTTGTGTGCATTCTGCGTGGGCTCTCAAACAGAGGCAAGAGCTTCAGATGTATAGTTTTAATTTTAAAACTGTGAAACGTTTTTGAGCGGTGTCTGCTTACGAATAAAATTTTAAAAAAAAAAATGCCACTTCCGAATACTAGTTTTGATTTTATAATTTCGTCCCTATTTTTTAAAAGTATAAAATGATTAATACCAGTTCCCACTGTCAGTTTTAGGTATGAAACCTGAGTTACTGTCTACTTAACGTAACATAGGGTTATGCAGCACATATTTGCACCATAATCTGGTAAGAGTCATCGCTGAATGTCCTATGAGGCAAGTCAACAACATATAGACTGTAGGCCATTTATTGTTTTTTGCGGGTAAAGGCGACGATACATTCGATGCGCGAACTTAGGTCGCCCTTAGTGCTCGTATGCATCCGTATCCTCCTTGAGGGAGATTCCTAATAAAATGGTTTCTATAAGTAGTGTTGGCGCGTATACACGTGACTCAGTAAATCTATATTATAGAAAGGTGAGTTTTATCAGGAAAGGTTAATGCCATTTATCTGCAATGCACATAATATTTCAGCGAATTGTTTTAATTATAAGGTTTTTTAACTTACATATAGTATGGAATAACCACTATACATCAGAAATTTTACTGTACACAGTTGAGATGTTCTGTTCGCATCTGTACTTTTCCTGAACAAATGTAGCAAATCTGCCACGGATGTATGGGAACAAACTTCACCATTCGCGGGACCGCTGTGATGAAGTTGCTAGGGCTCTCGCCTCCCACCAAGGCGAACCGGGTTCGATTCTGGACGGAGCCTCTCCAGGTCTCTCGCACATAGGAATAGCGGGTTTTCTCGGGGACCTACCGTTTTCCGCCGCCATTGCGTTCCGAAGCAGTTCCATTTTCACCTCGTTTCTCTCACAAGACCTCGAAATCTCTCCCCTCCACATTCACTATTCATGCTTTCTCAGTATGGATATACGGCGGTATGGTAAATTATCGAATAATTTCTTAGAGGGTAACGTTGCCACTTCTTATCGTATTGCTTGATAAATCATAAAAATTATTGGTAAAATCTGGCTATAAACAGCTTGCTGGTGCAGATTTATTGAAAGGAAATATAAAAATAAAATGTGGCATATAAAATTAAATAAATTTACTGCCAAAGCTAAGCTAAGAATTCAGTTGTAATCAATCATGGTCAAAAAGCCGTTGAAATTTCTTACCTATTGCATCCTAACGACCTTGTGTAAAGTCTGGGTAATTTTTTTCCAGGAAGTAGTATTCAGCATTTGTACACAAAACGTGGGGCAAAAATATCCAACCTTACATTTAGCTATACCAAATGAAGGCTATTGCATCTGATTAGCTGTGATGGGCATTAAGACCGCACTAAAAAAAAATTGTCCTCTCGAATGTTTCACGTGGAAAATAATTTAATCACGTGTTCTGACTTCATATCAACTGTTCTATAATTTTTAGCTTCTTTAAAATAATAAATTTTTTTCTCAGTAATTCGTGACAACGCTCGATATTTTACGTGTCAATTTTGTTTAATAAATACGATACCTCATTTTCATGATAAATTCATTTATGCAGTTGAAAATTAGAATTCTTATGAAGTTTCTGAAGGTAACACGTTGCATGAAGTAGGTTTAGATGTATTTCACTAGGGTGTAGTCTAAAGCCAATCACTTGCGAAACCTAGAACTAGCACAATGCCCCAAAAATTGAAACGAAATTAGTTTATTCTGATTTAAAAGTCATTTGCAACGATTGTCAATCAGCATTATTTATTGCTTGCCTTTAGAGCTGATCTAATTTTCATATTTTACTTTCGGAGAGGAGAAATTTCGTGGAAAAAACAGTAAAACGTCTTCTTTATCATTCATTGTAAGGAAATAATACATACTGAAACGCCAATTATTAGAATCTTTTCAGTTTGTTCCTCGTGTGTAACGACTGTGAAGAATTTTTTTTATCACTTATGTTACCATTACCTAGCCGCATATAAATTCAAAAATTTCTGTTTTTGTTAAGCCGGATAATCGCGGCAGTCGAGATCAACGAGTAGTTGGAGTATATATCTTATTTTACTTATGTTTCGCACGTCCAAAATCAGATTTGTGGTTTGAAATCAGTCTTCAAGGCGTACCGCCCAGTCAAGCCCTGAAGAAGGGGAATTTTGTCAAACGAGAGAGCCATCATCACTTTCTCATCAAAAGGTTAAAATATTTCAGGTTGACGATTAAGAAAACCCGGGCAGGATCTTTAGGCCTGAGAAAAACCTGAGGTGGGGAATCGCAAGGTTTCAGCGGATTCTCTACCCAAACCTAGTTAGTTCAACTCCGTCGCAGAGTGTCATCTTCAAGCGACCGTGGTCGCCTGCAAAGTCTCGTTGGATCCAGTTTCCCGCCCTGAATATCGATGGAGGGATGAAACACCTTTGGCCGCCCGGGGCATCGTGTAATTTCTCCATGGCACCTCGCCTCGCCTGATTAGCTACCCGGTAGAACGCGCTCGGGACATCATTGCTCGGATATTCGTGTAGGTGTAGACATGCGCTCCCTGAAGAGTCTAATCTACGAATCCGCGTTAACATTGGCCTAGAGTTATTAATATTCAATGTAATTTATGAAGGATTTTTTAAAATTACATTATGGGTCAATTTATTTGCGTTTCGTTCTTCAAGTGCAAATAAACTCAGTACACTGCTGGATGTATGTATGTGTGTATGTATGTATGTATGTGAAAAAGTGGCAATAAACGCCGGTGTGTACGATAAGAAAATTTTCCCCGAATTCGCTGCATCAACCACATCAATGTCGACGCGTGCTGGAAAAACATGGGCAGTTAGAGCATTTTTTCATAGACATCTATGGTAACTTTGATGCATTTGTTCTGTGAAGTGTCAAATGTGTAGTGTGAAGTAGCCTCTTGTAGGCCTACACTATAAAAATTTTTTATGTACCTTTACATGAAAAATCCTTTGTAAACTACGAAGAGTGTTCTTGTAAAATATGCAAAACATATATTTGAAATCTTACAAATGATAGCCTTGTATTAAAACTTAGATTATTGAGAAGTATAAGTACATAGTATTATATTTTTTTCTTCTTGAAAACAAACGTGACAAATTAATAACAGACAATAAATTAAAAAAAAAATTTCAAAATATGACTTTTGAAAAAAAATTTCATTGTCAGCATGGGACTAGAACCCACACCCCTTGTTGATGCATCTCGCGTACTAGAATAGGCATGGCGCCGTTACCACACCCTGCCATCTTAATAATACATATCCAGGGCAGGCAGCTGTCCACCAAACTTTCAACCCGGGGATTCACCCCCGGGGATAAACCGAGACGACGAAGGACACAGGGGATATCCCGAGGCGTATAGCTGCTCGGGGAAGAACCTTCAGCCAGATAAGCCATGTGGTGGAGGAAACAGGGGATGCCCCCGACTAGAGATTGTGCAGACCGCAGCTCATAAATTAGTACCGTAGGAATCCCGGTCACACCACCCTCACGCTTCCTCCACTAGTTGGAGCGCACAAGCCACTGACGAGACACAAAACCAGGCACAAAAAACGCCAGAGTTACACGGGGGAACTCCCAAAATCTCACGCGAGAAAGTGCTGACAAAGGTAGCTTGAATATAGCGACAAACGCATTAAATCACGAGCGCAGCCAAGACAGAAGTCAGTTGTTCAGCGCGAGGCGGAGGAGTCGGGAGCGCGAGCCGGATCGTTTCGAACGTCGACGTGGACGAGGAGACGCGCTAAGGTCTCCATTGGGAACAGCCAGCCAAGGTCTCGGAGACATCACAAGTCCTGGGAAACCAACCCTGGATTTCCGAGAAGGGACGCCGGGCTGACCCAGCTACACCAACCAAGGAAGACAACTCAACAAAAGCCGCAGTCACAGATCAGTGAAAACGTCTCCAGTCAAGCAACCTTCCACCGACGCAAAGCATCTTCTACCAACCTGCCCTTCAGGCCCCCGACATGGTGGTGGGGGGTGGGGGAGCGCTCTGTCTCGTGTGTGTGTAAAATACTCATGTTACTTTCATTCAAATAAAAGACTTTTGTGTTAAGTACCTGAGAATCCGAGTATTTGTTCACCCCTTACGCAACAACTACAGGTTCCCTTAGTCTGCACCAAAGTACAGTAACTCAGTACCCTACTAGCCTCCAACCTATATAACTCGGGTGGAAATAGCGTCATTGAATTATTAGTCCGCAACATTAACCACAAAACCAACTTGACTCAAAACCTTTGAACATATTTAAAGCTACTGTAGCTACAAATACTTACACAATTTTAAGGAAGTTACTTGATTGAGAAGAATACATTTATTTCATTTTAAGATGTCTGTGTAACTAGGAAAGAGTAACTGTTAACGAGTAATGCGGTCACTTTTTATTTAAATTGTCGTTTTATTATGATTATTTGAACTGTTTTACGTATTTTACGTTATTCAAACTTGCAATAAATTTATAATACATTTATTTATGCACGCAACTACACTTCACATCACTCATATTTTTTTGCACAAACAGCTATACACGGTTTTACTTTCTTGAGTGTCGGCCATTTTACTGAAGCTCTTGGACACGGCTCAGTTTAGTACAAACATTTCTTGAAGTCTATTACAAACACGGCCCTTGTAGTTTTACAAACAAGTAGTTTTACGAGAGAAATCCTTGTACGGTTACAAGCATTTGTAAAATTACAAACAATTTCTCAGTAAATTAAACCTTTATATTTCAGTGTACTAGCATCTCAATGCATTTCAACTTGATGTGCGGTAAATTTCTCGTAACATGAATAGGGTAAAAACCTACATTTCTGTTTTTGAAGTTCACAGGATAAAAAATAATTCACAGAGTTTGGCGGGTATACGGGTGTTACTGGAACATTTTGTATGAGCTATTAGTCTAACGAGACCCCGTCTAGACAAAATTGATGATGGCAATGTGTAGTGCAAGTAGGCAATAATACGTGTGCTTGCCGACCCATTACTCGCCGCTCCCACAGACATCTGTTGACATCACGGTGAAGTCGACTACTCTGAAACCGCGCGCAGTTGGCATTACCCTTGCCACGCTGTTTTCTAACACATGCGTCGTAACACGCAGCTCCTCTGCAGAGCTTGCGTGGCTAATTTCGGGAGACTTCTCGAACAGACAAGGCGCGCTGCGTCTCAGGGCGAATCTTCTGAACGGAAGGAACTATGTGATGTTGGTGCTAGAGATGTTCAGGGTCACAATTTTTCTCGTTCGTTTCTTCGGTGCTAAACGGGCCTCGCTCATTCTTTTGAGCCTGACCCGTTCGGAACAGTGACCCAGACACCCGAAACTCGCGGTTGTCCGCGGCGCATTAACGCGGACTGGAAAGAGTGAGAGATTGAAGGTTCGAACCCGCTCGTTCGATCAGAAGACCATTTCGCCACTAGCTGGCGCGACGTTGCCACGACACGCATACGCATCGCGAATGCACACAGTCAACACTGATACGTTTGGGATTCATTACTGCAATTAACGTATCAAACTGCATATCTCTCAGCCATGATGCCATGGATGAAAAGCAAATCATCCATGTGCTCAGGCAATATGCGGCACCCTCTGTTGCTGGTGATTTGTCCAGCATCGGTAAAAACACGCGTGCCAGCTGAGAGACTCGAGTGCATATAATCTTTCGCTCTTGCCACCACAGAAAGTTGCCAACCTTCCCGACATTGCTCTGATCGCGTTATGCATGCATCGACGTCAGTATTTCGCGTGCCAGTAATTTCTTTAGTCTGCCAGTCAGTAAACATACTTATTCGTTTACAAGGTGAAGTTGGCCCTAGAAATATCTCGGGTCTTTCTAAGATACCCTCTTGCCGAGGTATATTGGCACATAAGCTGCAGACAGTAATTCAAATCTCAACCCTGCCGTCCTGTTACGTTCTTAGAAACTTCGGCACAATTTTCGGAAGCCATAAGTGGCGCCGTCTACGTAGGCCCTCAAACAGCGCAGAGATTCAATCGTATATTTGTCATTTAAAAAAAGGTTTTATTTTGAGCGGTGTCAGCTTACGAAATACATTTAAGAATGTTTTCACATCCAAATGCTAAGTTTACCCTTTCTATTTTCGTTGTTCATGCGTATTTTTAAAGTAGAAAAGGGTTTATACGAGTTTTTCACCATTTTTATGCGTGATACTTTTGGTAGAGTCTACCTAACACACTAAAAGCACGCACAGAACACATTTGCCTTTATATTACACAAACAATTACATGGTCACCGCTTACATTCCCATGAGGTGAGTAGACGACATTGTGTGTAAAGGCGACCAGGAATTTGATGCGGGTGTCTAAGTCGCCCTTAGCGCTGCCACGCTCCTAGGCATCGGAAATTCTATGCACCTCAAGCCAGACGGCTCCCTTATGTACGGTCATATTAATTAGTTAATGCGTAAAACACTGTCCACTTACAATGATATTCATTACACAAAGGGCTGCGGTGACAGAGAGGTTAGCCTGCTCGCCTCCCACCAAGGTGAACCGGGTTCAATACCCGGCCGGGACACTCCCAGATTTTTGCAGTTGGGAATCGTGCCGGATGATGCCGCTGGTCGGCGGGTTTTTCTCGGGGATCTCCGGTTCCTCCTGCCCCTTCATTCCGGCGCTGCTCCATACTCACCCCACTTCACCCTCACCGGCTATCAAGACCCCGATGTTAGGAACCACCCAAATCTCTTCACTCACAACTCACTTCATCACACAGCACTCACTTAACTTCACTCTGTACAGTTGTAATGTGTGAGCAGCGTGGCAACACTGCCGCAGTTACGAGCGACGCGAGAGGGCGGACGAACTGCACTGCCTGCTCGTTCGCTGCTCATTGTAGTCCGGGCGGTCTCAGATCTCGAGTGTTCGAGTTACCGAACACAGTTCAAGCTTCCAAAGAACTTTTCATGAATGAGTTTTACCGTACCGTTTCCGAGTACTCGAACTCGCCTAAAAAAATATCTTATTCGTGTCCACATCAAGGAACGGTAGAAATAAGGAGAGTATAAACTCGTTCGTCGCACACCTCCCCCCAACCCCTTCCGCTGTTATGAAAGCCCAATAAGGAATTACGCTATATCTGATATGTTAGGAGAATAATACATTTCTTTGTTTACGAAAAAAAGAGCAGCCAATAGAATCCGAGAGAGTCATTAGCCTATGAGGATGGTGATAAACCGATGGCAGGGGGTAGGGGAAACTGGATGTAGAACTAACTAAGTTTGTGTACTGACTGTTCTCAGGCCGGAGTGCTAAGGGTTCTAAGTCCCTCGCATTCGATCTTATTGAAAACAGGAGCATCGTCAATAATGCAGTAATTACAACTACACATAGTAGAGTAACAGGAAATTTGAAAAAAATATTTTTATACCTTAACGAGTGAGTACTGACATGTATATATAGGGAGCATAGGCATGTGGTATGAATGGAATGCACGGTATCCCACTCAAGTAGGCCTTAAGAGCGCTATTAACCAAAAAATCCGTTATTCTATATTTGTATGTCAAAATCCCAATTTTGATGTTTTTGTAAAGTAAAAATAAAATAAACGAAAAATTTACAGAAAATTGAACAAGGATAGCTAAAAGGTCATATAGTTGATNTGAACAAGGATAGCTAAAAGGTCATATAGTTGATTCTAAGCTATGCATAGAAAAGGTCATTTAAAACAATGATAAAATACTACAAATAAAACAATTATAAAAAATTTCTTTATATAATAAAACCGGTTAAACTTTTGTGAAAATATTTTATAGCGTGATTTGAAAGTTTTTTTGAATTAACTCAGAGTATATTATTTCAACAACGTGTAATTTGTTATTGCGGTGAGACATTTTTTATTATTTGTACATCTCAAAAACATTTAAATTATGATTTGACGTACCATAATTTAAATCTAT
>NQII01000462.1:576347-603277 GCA_002778355.1 Clitarchus hookeri | reverse complement strand
CACGTCCGCGTACGGTCAACCGACTCGCGAAAAATTATTTTTTCACAAAACTTTTGATATCTCTTAAAGTATGGGTGGGAATGGTATGCTGTATGAAAGAACAACAGCTTGAATTTTACGTATTTATTTACTAAGAAATTATAAGGTAAAAACGCTTATTAGTATTTCTCTGTTATAGATAGATATTTCTAGCGATAAAAAGTAGACAATATCACCTTTCAACCCTCTAACTATTTCTGTGCAAAAAAATCACGTCGATCCGTTGCTCCGTTGCGACGTGAAAAAAGGACAAAGAAACAAACAAAGACACTTTCGCATTTATGTAATATTAGGATATTTTAATTATACTCGTAGATAAGCTATATGCACTTTTTTTGTAAAACATAAATTTTAAAATTCTTTGCAAACGGATTATATATGTTATGGAAACATCTACACTTTGGGGATTTTCTCCTAAAAAAATTCGNTCTACACTGTGGAGATTTTCTCCTAAAAAAATTCCTGAGAAATACATTTTGTTTGAAACGCATATCTTTAAAATTAACGGACTCAAAGGATATTTCCTTAAAATGGGATTTCCTATTTAAATTTCGCATCTGCCAGCCGGTAGGCAGCGACCTTAAGTTGGTGGCAGTGGAATAATAAAAATTGTTCTAACACTTGACGTTCTATTGAGAGTGTGACACTGCATCTAAAGTCCGCGTTTCTTGTTTTATTATACACATTATAGAATGAATAAGCATATTGTGTTTTTCACTTTTTAAATAATTCCATGGTTGCCACTTGAATGTCGTATGAATAAAGTGAGACGGTCCGTTGCAAGCGGATGGATATACAATTATAAAAAAAGTACATCCTAAGCAGGACTTCTAAAAGAGATTAAGTAGCCGTGGACAGTGTTTATGTACCATGTAGTTCTTAGTTTGATATCAGACGTGCTGCCACGCTAATGTAAACACGCCTTTAAGGACGCGTGGTACGTAAATAAACGGTCAAAACATTTATAAAAATCTTAGTGCATGTTTTTGGAAGCGAATGTAAAAAAAAAACCAAGAAACTTCAATCCTAATACTGATCACAATTTTATCTATCTTTGTGAACATAAATTTAGCCAGCGTGATATACAACTATTGGGATATTTCTTACGTCGTTAAATTAGCACGTTTTATTGCAACGTAAGATACCGCGTTAAAGGAGTATATCTCTCCGCCAAAATATTTGCTCACGATGTAGCCAGAAACTGTTGTTTAGGATAGCCCTTGTTTGATTTGTTCTATATTGGGTTCCAGAAACTTGCGAACTTCAGTTAATGTGTCCAGGAGTACCATGACCTCGTGAGCAATAATCAAAATCACAATATTTGTGTTCTGCGAACCAAGCGAATGGAAAAAGGAACGACTGAGCCTTCCCAACACGAAACTAAGGTCGTTAAGTTCAATTAACGATCAACTTCGTGTAAGTAAGAGACTTTTCTGCATAGAACATTTACAAATATGTGTGATGCATAGCGAATGTACTAGTATTACGTTCAACCAATCAAACACTAGTAGAAATTAACTTAATTTTAGTGAAGTAGTAGTTTACTACAAAATAAATAACATTTCATTTCATTTGCTTCCTCATTCTGTTAGTACCTACTGCACAGGATTTGTCATTGCCATAACATAAAACATTATGATAAAAAACAAAATTAAAATATTATTAATTATTACGTACAATTCAGACGTATTTGTAAAAAAGAAAAGGAAAATAAAAACTCTTAGTTTTCTTTTAGAAATAAGATATTCTTTTAAAAGTAACTTTAATATTTCATATTATTTTCTCCTTTAGTTCTATTGGATGACGTTCTTCCTTATGACGACCCGGAATAATACACCGCCATTTTCTACACGTCTACACGCCGAGGCTGTTCCTACAGGACATGTACGTGATGGTCTTTAACAATGGAGATAGGAATGATCAATGATCAGGAGATGACATGCTATGACATAGTCGAAGTTATTTTTTGACCATCATATCGTGACGGCCTAAACATTGAAAATGTGGTTGCTTATTTAAGCATGAAATGAATGATAATTGCAACCGTCTTTTTAAATAAGTAAAACTGCCAGTGCTAAATCAAACATTTACATGCTTAAATAAATCAACTTTATCTAATTTCTGACAGGTTAGATTTTCATTGGTTTTGGTATCACGATATAGCCGACAGGTCTAAAACATTTTCCCATGCATATCTATAGACAAGGCCACTCCTTGCCTTTAACCGTTACGGGAAAATANGGACAGGTCTAAAACATTTTCCCATGCATATCTATAGACAAGGCCACTCCTTGCCTTTAACCGTTACGGGAAAATAACACCTTTCGTTCTGATATGTACTCGTTTATTACGTACACGTTTCTCACCGTAAACCGACCTCTACACGCCCTGGACACCGCGCGCGGCTGTGACCGGCCAATCAGCGCACGAGCAGGCGTGGGACAAAAGCCGCGCGGATCCATTTGCTTCCTTTGTGCGTTCCGTTTCCACAGAAACGTTGGCGCTGTTCGCAGCCTGTCGACTGGGTAACGAAGTTCTCTTTGCGCAACGGGGGAACGGAAAGTTTGTTTTGACGTCAGTCATTCGTTCTTTTTATCACGATACCCTGGCTCGCGTAACGACGAGGGATTCCTCATGTCGGACTTGTCGTGCCGTGCTGATTGCCCTGCGGAAANGCGGCTGTGAACGGCCAATCAGCGCACGAGCAGGCGTGGGACAAAAGCCGCGCTGATCCATTTGCTTCCTTTGTGCGTTCCGTTTGCACAGAAACGTTCGCGCTGTTCGCGGCCTGCCGGCTAGGTAACGAAGTTTTCTTTGCGCAACGGGGGAACGGAAAGTTTGTTTTGACGTCAGTCATTTGTTCTTTTATCAGGATACCCTGGCTCGCGTAACGACGAGGGATTCCTCATGTCGGACTTGTCGTGCCGTGCTGATTGCCCTGCGGAAAACGAACCGGCACAGACTAACCGAAAAGATATGGATATAGGCTTGTGCCAGTACACAAATAATTTAAAACAAACAACAATTTTTAAAGCTTGTATTTAGATGTAATGTGTTTACAATTACTGTCAGTACCAAATAAAGGGATTTCAACCTCTTACGATTCATGAAAATTAATTTTCTCACATATTTTCAAAATCCAAAATTTTACAATAATAAAATCTAGGCAAAGAAATTACAAACGTAAGATATAATTCATAAAATTGCTTAGACGAATTTTGAGCAATTGAAAAAAAAGAGGGCAACCTAAAAAACTCTTATAACCACCTTTCGTAAAACAAACACATTAAACCCTTTAATAAAATTTAAATAAAAATGAAATTATCGGTGGAGGCAGTTAAATGACCCATGAAGGATCCAGCTAACAAAATATAAAAATAACTAACATATTTAAAATGAATTGATCAATAACGGCCAACGCGTAAGTCGTGGACGCAATGCATATTGAAAAAAAAAAAAAACAGGAAACATTCTTGGGCAGCTGAAACTAACACGACACATTAAAAAACTAGAACACACAGCAAAGCTAAAGTTTCAGGTTAAACCGAAACCAAATTTGGGCTGGCAACGGAAACCACAATTTATAAAAACACCAACTCAATGCATGCCCAAGTCAAACACAAACAAACTAAATCATACAATATCAAAACATTCAAATTGACCCAACTAATAGAATGTCTGCGACCACGACTAACCGTTTCATGTTGCTCAACCGCATCGGCTTTTCAGGCAACGGAGTAAATTAAAAAGTGCCTCATCAGTACCAGCGTCCTACGGACGGCCAAATTACAGTTTTAAAACATGACGCTGCTCCTCAGACTCTCCTGCAGGCGATGATCGGGCGTAGAATAGATGGTGCGCAAGTAGTGCAATCACCTATATTTACTTGCCACGTTAACAGAAAAATGGAGACGCACAGAAGGAGGGGAAATTAGGAAGGGTGAAGAAGGGAGGTAAAATGAGGGGAGCCGAGCCGGGCATAGAGGAAGCCACCTCGCAGAGTAGAGAGTACTTGGGACGTGTAGCACAACGAGCGCTGGCGTCGCCAGCTGTTCACGGTAAACTGAGCAGTTTCGAAAGCCATTCTTAGGATCTACTTGCATGCACGTTGTGTATTCTTCATCCTTCATGCGTCGATCAAGTAAAACAGCGAGGCTATTAGAAAAGTAAATATTTTACAATTGTACTCATTCTAACACTTAGATGAATTAAAAAAAAAACAGAAACGAAGCAAATCATTAAATTTGTCACAAATGGTTACCTAACACTTTTTATTTGACGTAAAGACATATAAATACTTTCCCTCCAACCGGTGCGCCCGTTAAAATATATGCAGGTAGGAGCAGTGACTTTTCTGAAGTTGATATCGAAAGTGCTCACTTTATCGTGAACGTTTACATTTGTGGACTGAGGAATACGAGTTTTCTATTGCGCATTCACCACTGGCGTCGTGTTGTAACCACGTACACAGGCGAATTACCCTTTCCAAAACACAGTTGGAAATGCTGACAACATAACCACGTGTGTAATTGCATCACGTTCAAAATATGAGCAGAAAACATTGTATTTGAACAGCCGTTCTGTCAGATTGGTATTTCCTCGGGTCATAAACACACGCTTTTGTAAATAGCTTATTGGTACTTCTCTAATCAACCGTCATTTTAATATATATATATATATATTAATGTATACGTTGGCTAGCATGCTATAGGCAGTTCACGTTAAGCGAGCACTTTTGAGGCCCTAGTTACTTTTTCCTTTAAGATAACTTTTTATTCTCTAACTCCCTTTTTAAATATATATTGCCATGTAGGTAATATACACAGTGTGTATTTTCCACCGCACTAGAAAATTAATGTTTAGGGCTAAAATAAAATATATTAATTACTATCATTCCAAATGAGAGGGCTTTCGAAATGCTCACTTCACCGTGAATAGCGTGTACCAGAATAGTTTGCAGGGATTAAGGAAAAGTATTTTATTTATTTAACGTCATGTTAAAATTGTGACTTTTAAATTTGCGTGCACTGAAATTTTTGCAGTTATTTTTACTCTTCGTTTTAAGCACACGATTGTAAGAATTTGCATATCACGAGGATGAGCTAATTAAAAACCTCCAATACTTTCATCGAGCAACTCACTGAGCACAGAGGAGTCAACATGACATTTATTTTCCAAAAAATTTCTCCTGTTGTGCAATGTAAGTGTCCATTGCGTATGTAATGAATGGATACCTCGAGAAAAAAATTATTTTGGCGTCGCGTGTAGGCATTCATGCATCGTCATGCCACACTTTCNAATGAATGGATACCTCGAGAAAAAAATTATTTTGGCGTCGCGTGTAGGCATTCATGCATCGTCATGCCACACTTTCGTTCTGTAATTGACTCCAATGGGTTTACTTAATTTCACTAAAAAAAAAAATTGCTCTACTTTTGTGCATGCTGGCAGTGAAGCCACCATATTGATCTTGACACTACTGCTGCACCCTCGAGTTGCGTAGCTTCGTTCTGCCTCCTGTCGGTTATGCGTCATACAACGTCCTTTCTCCTACCATCGCCGTCTTGCAGGATATTCGAAGAGAGTTCTAATTCTGGTCGCTTTTTTAAGGTTTTCCTTAGACTCACCCTCGTAGAAACACTTACGTCCATAACAATTTCAAATCTGCGCTTTATCGATGCATGAACATAGTGATCAAATCCGTGTGCGCGAATATGTGAGCGAACAGGAGAAAAGGGAGAAAGAGGAATTATGGTGGATAATGTGCATGTGGAAAAATTATGAACAATATTTTTCAAACACAAGACCAAACTTTACTGGGTTCACTTAAGAATAAAACTGCGTATACCCTCAATTAAAGAACATAGGACACAAAATTACGTAAGACATAACACTTTTCAGAATTACACATTGCTCTAAAGGAATTGAAAAAAAAAATATCTATATTTAACTGGAAATGTTTATATGAAGAGTAAGGAAGCATGAGCAGGTACGATTTAACGGAATATTATTATTTGCTTAAAGAATGTTGTACTAATTTTCTGTGTTCCAAAGTTTTCTTAGCATATAATACACCTTTGTTCCAAATGTATACGGGTTTAAAAATTACTGTGGTCTTCAGGTCTAAATAAAAGCCATTTATGTTCAACACTCAAAGTCCATAATTACTAAAGAAAAAGAAAAACTATATTTAGCACAATTAGTTATTTGATTTAACAAAATTATCATAGAACTAAGAGTCTCCCAGGTTCAGTTACACGTTGGGTAGCGGGAGACAAACTAACGTTTGACCTTAATGTTTCACAAAATAAATAAATCTTGTTTAAAGAAAATGGTGAAAATATCTGAACAACGTGTTCCACGTAGCGCCGATTACAAAATATGTTAAAGCAATGGTGGATCTTACCAGGCGACGATGTGACTCGCACCAAACACAATTTTCCCACTTTTAGTTATCTGACTGTGCGTTGTAGACCTTACGTGTGTCTTACTTCTGGAAATTTACATGACATTGAGATAACCCTTTTGACAAAAAAATTACAATTATTTAACGGGAAAATTTTTTAACCACATCATCATACTATCACTTTACCAAAAGTGTTAACGGGATTCATAGCTCTTTCCAAAAGTTTGATTTTTGTACTGTTATAAAGATTATACCATCGTTCACTTTGACGTTGGTAATTGTAAAAACAATATAATTTAGTAAACTTGAAAATTCCAAGGTTATGACATTATAACAGAATCTGAATGAAAAATTTCATAGATAATATTTTATGTATTCACGACTGAATTGTTGGTAATGGTCAGAAAGCGAAATTTTTCGAAAATGCTCAATTAATTGCGAATCGGGAGTACATCTGGTGTTAATGAGAGACGCGTTGCGCTTTACGCCTTCTCGGTTCGAGGAACTCCGATTTCATGTTTCCGCCTCGAAACAAACTGCTGGCGCCGTTTAGCTATATTAAAAATTCTTTGCTGTATTAATGAAAAAATTCGCACTGAACGTGGGCAACTGTTTCGTCGTACAGAAAATTTCAAAGTTGCGTCTGCACAATTGGACACGAAGTAATGCGCACGATTCGAACGTTTTGAAAGGGTGAGGGTTTTNCGTCGTACAGAAAATTTCAAAGTTGCGTCTGCACAATTGGACACGAAGTAATAGGCCAGAGATAATTTCCCCTCACTCCTCTCCTCTCTGTAGTTTACTCGCCTTGTGAGAGAGATCCTCGAAAGCTGTGCGAGAGGACCCCTGGAGTGAATCATAATTTAAGCAGCGACTCAAGAGAGCTCGTGATTCTGAGTTAATTATAAATTCAAGCTATCCCAACGATTTTGAGTCTATGCGTTCTCATGTGGCGTAATAACCTAAATTAATCTTCCTGCAGCCTTCGTACTGCAACTGATCAGGGCCGTATCAAGAAGGGCGAGCTATGAAGCGGCATTTATTCTACCCCCCCCCACCTCCTAAAATTAGAGTTTTCAGGTACTTTCAGGCTATAATTAAAATTGAATGCTATGTTTCACGCATATGTAAACATGGCGGACGTTGCTTATGACCATTGGGTTTTCTCATATTAATTCCCTTGTACTCCGTCACTGCATTCCGTTGCCACTACCCCACCACCGTACTTCAACCCCACAGGCGTTCAAAAATACCTCATTTTTAAGGGCGTTCAAATGTTAAACGTTTTTTTCCTATGTTGTAAATATATTTTACGCTTTTGTGGTTCGTCAGACAATTTCAAAGCATTTTGTGATCATGATTAATAGTATTCTAACGATAATAGTTACCCAAGCAAATTTCGTGTTTTTATGTAAACAAAATGTATGTAGTTTCTTGAATTCATAAAGCAATTTATATGAAATGTGACTATTTGTTCGCCTGCGAAGAGGTTTTAATTTCTATCTACCTTTCCTTTGAACTCCGCAGGAAAACTTAAAAAATTAAATTATTTGGGTTAATTAAATAAGTAATTTCCATGAAATTTCTCGGTGGTGTGTTGATGGCGTAAACAACTATTTTAAGTTGCAGCCAAACATGTCAATTACGCAAAAGTTTCAACGTCGCTTGTGCAGGTGAAATACTTGTGAAATCTCCACAGCTCCATTGATTTGTTTTTGCTGATATCGTTGCCACAATTTTCATTTTGACCAGTCTACTACTTGAAATTCTATCAAAATAATATGTCATAATACAGAATGTTTCTTCTTTGCCATTGGACGCCTTTAGGTTACTTGCATATTTCGCACAGCTAAAATGGCAAATGATTACACATACAGTATGGCTGTGTCAACATTTATAGTGTGCCCACGATACCCCTCCCCGTCCAAAAATATTCTCTGTTTTATAGCTTGCAAATTAAAAATTATGAATAAACTGGTACTGGTATAGTGTCAGGCAAACCTCTGGGCACGTATTGCAGGGGTAGGGCTGGATTATGACATTAAGAGGTCCAAAGTTCTTTACGAATTTGGTGCCCCCATAGTCTACATGTAATTCAAAATGTAAAAAAAAAAATGTAGTTTAAAATTGTATTGTTATAAATGCAACTAAACCTACACCAAGAGGGAAAACGATGTCAATAATGGTATCCTTCCATTTAAATTCTATCTAAAAAATGTTACACTTTTTTTTAATTGTAAAATTTTGTATCAGTTCCTCAAAACAAGTTTTACATACCACATCTACTTCTATAGTTTTTATAGTCCATTCACGGTTACTTCCTACTTTACTGAAGCCCTGCTGAAGTTTCATTTCGATGATATTCCCCCGCCTCGCGCAAACAAAACTTAACTAAGTCTATAAAATTACACCAAAGGGACAGCGCACTGCATTCTTGAACAATCAGTTTAATGATATCATGAGAACTATTTCCTACTAGGCATTACCAACTCACCTATTTCCTCTCTAATTTTATTCACATTAACAATAAATGAAATATTATAATTTGTACAAAAAATGTAAGTAAATGCATAGTTTAAACAAAAATAATATACTTTTATGTCAACATAAGTATAAAACGCTTGTGATATGGCTTATTATTTAGAAAACAATCAAGCACCTTATGCATGGGGTGATATTTCAAAGGTTCCATGCAAAAAGTGCGAAGAAACGGCAAATAGACACTATATAAGGGATCCAATTTCATAAAACCTGTTTCAGCTGCACCGGTTGCAATTTTGCACCATACAGTCCATATCAAATCGCGCAATGTAGCATTTTTGTGATGCCTCTCTTCCCTTTGATGACCTGAGCCGATGCTTTCATTGCTCAAAGCTCCCGCCTACCTGGCCCTTGACCTACGTTTCACAGTGTTCAAATATACGTTTTACAACGAAACTATTTAACGTGCGTCCAATGTGCTGTTCTACGAAAAGAACACACACTTAAGAAGAGGGTATATTGAGTGCTTTTAAGACGTCACGTACAATAGAAACGCCATTTAAAAGTACTCCAAAATGGCTTGAAACCGGTTTTTTCAAAGCACTTTATCTCAAAATAAACGCGCTAGATACTTACAAAGGTACTCAAGGGCCCTGCATAGAAGCTTCCTACAGACTTTCTACCAATCATATAATAGTGTCACCGCTTAAAGTCCCATAGGCACAACGCAGTGCAACGAGGACACTGCGTGCCAGTTCAATGCCTTGCGTTTAGCGGCGATGCAGCCCTTGGTGCACGTAGCAGTGTCGCCCTTATTGTTCCCGCGCTTCTCGGTCTCAAACGCGGGAAAACGGTCTAGGTAGTTGAGAACCCTAATGGTTAATCCAGTGGTAAAGGGGCGAACATCGCAAGGGGGGTAGAAGCTGGTCATTCATTAAGCTGTCTCGCAGACATGTTAGTGGCGTTGCCGAAGACTGAAGAACGGATGTTTGTGGGACGACGCATATGCTGCCGGGCCGTTCAGTTGTTGCTCAGCTACAGACCGGTCCGTGACGGTGCGACACACTACCGAGCATGAAGGAACTCACGTGCCCAGACGTCTGCCGGGTACTATTATACTATAACCCGGTAAATTAGATTTTTTTATAAAACCCCCCCACCCCCCTCATTCACCTTCTCCAATCAAACACAATTTTCTCGTAAACAACTTTCGAATGGGTTTTATTAGATTCACGCAGTTTATAATAATCATTGTACCATTATGTGGAATATTGTAATATCTTCAGGCCAGCTTTATTAAATTAATTTCTGCAAAATTTCATTTCAAAGCTATTCCCCACAATTATATACCACGAAACCAATATCCCTACTTTCGACAACCACAAAATATAATACTTTAGACGTATTTTTTTATATAAGCACAATGGAAATATAAAAAAAAAAACGCATGATAATGAGAGTGAGAGGTGTCAAGGAAATTATTATTTCCCCGCATTTGATAGGAGCTGAGTAAATCTATATGTACATTCCAGGAAAAACTCGAGGCCCAATGTACTTAATGAAAGGCCCGGTACTGAGCCGCGGTACAACTGTCGAAAAACATTGCTATAGATAAAGTAAAGACCAGCCGCTTATCACCGGGGTTTACATTAAAAAAAACGTGTAGGTGATGGAAACGCCAAGATGTGGTGGCCCGCTTAAAAAAGTGTTACTCAAGGGAAGAGGAAGTTGAGGTTGCATAATAAAGCCCACTCGAAAGAGTACACAAGCACCCTGGAGTCTGTGCAGCGTTGTGGTTGAAAGGACGGAATCTCGTGTAGGGCGACAGCGCCATCAATCATGATCTTCTCTCCGGGCGCTGCGCTGGTTACTCGAAAGTTTGTCGACGCGGCGAGCAAGTGATAATTACAGCGGCGGGCGCCTTCGACACGCGCTGTGGAGGATCGCGTCGTCCCTGCCAACCTTTCCTCAGCATCATCCACCCCAGTGTTGGCAACATTAAAACAGAGAACTCCACTAGGCCGCAAGTGAAATTCCACCAGAACCCAAATAGGTAAGGAGATTATATTTGTAGTCCATTCGCGGTTTAGTGACACTTTTTGAATTGAACCTTTGAAAATTCACCACATGATTGTTTCCTATATATGTCACGTATTACAAATGTTTTATACTAATGTGAACATAAAAGCACTTTTCTTTTGTTAAATAGAACCATTATTTGTAGTTTATCTGTCAAGTATTATATTTTAGTTACAATTGATGCGAATAAAAACAGTGAGAAAAAAGGTGTGTTGGTAATGTGTGGTAAGAAATGGGTGATGTGCACAGTATCATTACAGCCAGCACGCACGAATGCGGTGCGTTCTCTCGCTGGCGTAATTTTCCAGACTAGGTTAAGTAAGCTTCTTTTGCATGAGGCGGAGGAACGCGCTGGAAGTGGAACTTTAGCAGGGCTTCAGAAAAGTGTGCAGTGACCGTGTATGTACTATAATCATGTTTCGAATAATAACAAACCCACATATATAAATATCGAACTAAAAATAAAAGCTGTATCATATTTTAAAACTTATTTTTCTTTGACACAGTTAAATTTACTTAAATGCACATATTATTTAACTGTAATAGTGCAAAAGTTAGAAAGAATCTGCTGTCCACCACGTGCCACTGACGATTTAAAAAAAAAAAAAAATAATCTACCAGATTATACACTGACCACTACATAAAACTGTTGTCCTCTTAAATAGCTCGATCTCATCCACTGAGTTAAATTTTACATTTATGTACCTAATTTTATTTTCAGTAAAATAACTAAATATTGGTTTGTATAAAATGTTGGACCACAGTGGTGTTGTAGTTAGACTACTCTCCTCCCACCCAGGCGTGCCAGGCTCGATCCCCACTGGATTCGCTCTCGGATTTACGCATGTGGGAATCGTGCCAGATGATGCCGCTGGTTGGTGGGTTTTCTTGAGGTTCTCCCGTCCCCCCGTCCCTCTTTTCATTCCGGCGTTGCTCCATACTCACCTCTCTTCACTCTCATCGGTTCTCAAGACCTCGATGTTAAGAGCCGCCCAATTCTGTCCATTGTGTAACATGTTTACATTTTACAAATGTCTTCAAATTTATACTGGTATCTGGTAATTGTAATCCGGCAAAGATTTTAATGATAATGTAAACATCACGCTACACTAATTTAGTCATAGAGAAGTGTCAAAAGTTAAGAATTTATGTAAATTATATTTATGTACAGTAGTTTCAAAATAAGTGTCCCTAAGCAACTGAAAGAAGCCAGAAACACGGCGAGTGTGTCTGAGCCTTAAGTAGGAATTGAAAATCCACCAAATATGATGGGAAATCCACCGAGTTGGCAACACTGGAATTTCCTCCTCGCCGAGGCCGTGCCATTAGCGCGACTCGCAGTGTCAGCTGGACGTAGGCGCAGGGCGTGGGGTTAAGAGCGGGGGAGATGGCGAGGGTTCGCCCGCCGCCTGTCGATACGGGAACGTTTATAAACGAGTTAGCAGTTAGCCGTGCCTCCTCACACCACCTCGTTCGACCTTACGACGCTCTCCGTCCCTCTCCGCTCGCACCCCTCGACGCCTCGTGTTGAGCCTACTACCCCCAACCCCTCTCCCTTCGTAGCAGCCCTGTGTTGCCAGCTCCCAAGGGCTTGCGCAGACTGCTTCAAACGAGTGGTGACTTGTGGTTGGTGGGGAGAGTAGGGAAGCGATTGATGGAGAACTTCTCCCGCCGTGTTTGTGCTCCGTTCCCTTCCCCACTTCCAGTAACATCACTTTGGTCGGTAGCTAATGGCCAGTTGAAGCACCTCGATTCATTCTACCTTCCCCACGCCCCAACGCACTTGTCTGTGATGAAAGTATTGTACTCGTTATCACTAGCGACTGGAAAATTTCGCTTTTTGAACTTCCTGTGTGGTAGACTCCACGCTACTATTTCGAACCTGAGTTTTGTGTTCATTGACTGCTGCCTCATTGAGTAGCCATTTATACATCTGACCAGGTGGCACGGGATTCGGTGTTTCCTTGCAGTTCTGCTATTGGATCAGAAATCAATTGGGTGTGCCTAAAAAAAATGTGATCCAGTTGTGAATGTGAAAGAAATGTATATATGGATGAAGTCTAGCTTGTCCTAAAATGAATTGGAGAAATTTTCCAGTCCTTAGCTATTACACGTTAACCATTTCATGTCAATTGTAGACAGTTCAGTGCCTAATGAGCTCCCCTGTGGGCAACCGATTCCCGAACCATGCTGCTGCTGGTTGATCTCACTGTTCGCCAAGTACAAAAACTATAACTTATTGGCTGTGATAACTAAAAATGTTCTTGGCCAACTTAAGTACAGGATGCATCAGAACATTTCTAATTTGCAACACCAGAAATTATAAATTAATGTGGGAACGAAAGGGAGTCGTCTCTTGAAAAATAATCCATTCTCATGTATGCATATGTACCATAAGCGTAATAACCAGATAGATGGGAGGGCGAAGACATGCCTCCACCCCCCAAATAGTTTGCCTTTCATTGTCTTGTGTTGTACAGGTTTTTTTTTTGTGATGTGGTAGTTGCACTACCCTTACTCTCAGTGGTAATGTCAACTCATCAAACATAGTGTAGATCTTACTTTTAAGTGGCGCACTGTTAAATCACTGACCTCACATTCGCGAGGGCCAGGGTTCTATTCCCGGCCAGGTCGTAATGATTATGGATTTCCATGGTTTTCCTAAATCACCCCAAGCGAATATCGGGGTGATTCCTTGCTACCGGCCATGGTCGATTCCTTACCCGTCTGCTGTTCTGCTGCTAAGTTCTTGTCGTTGTTCGGGAACACTCGAAACACCAATTGAAAAACCAAAACTTTCGGAATGACCACACGAACTCAAATGATGTTAAAATTTGTTTCAATTTTTGTATCCGTGTCAAATGTTTTTTAAACCGTTTTCATAATAACACATTTTTAATTTTTATTTCATTTCACATAAAAACTTAATATTTTATTGCAATATTGCTTATTTTATAATAATTATGTGAGTTTAACTTCCCTCCTCTCCAAAAAATCTGTATCTCAAGACGATCGTGCAGACATAAAGTTTAAGTATTGGAAAGGGGTTTTTAACGTACCTCGTTATGCATGAACGCTTATCAGATGACGGCTTACAAACAGATGATCTAACTTAATCAAACATCCATGCCTTACCTGGAATTCGAACTCCGAACCCCTCGCACCGTAGACCAGCAGCGCACAAACCGACTGCACTAGGGGAGGTCGGCTCATACAGTTGGAGTACTAAGAAGTAATATTATTAATAACTAAAGGAAAATAGTCCCATGACTAAGTGTCATTTAAATTGTAAAATTTACGCAAGCGACCACAAACGTTAGATTNACTAAAGGAAAATAGTCCCATGACTAAGTGTCATTTAAATTGTAAAATTTACGCAAGCGACCACAAACGTTAGATTAGGCAAATGTACGTAAGAATTTACGTGACAGAATTTTTTGTTGTTTTTAACAATTTTACGTGTTCACTTGATTAAAATATATGAATACTTGTCGTTAGATGCACGGTAGTATAGGAAATCTACGGTAAAGTGAGCACAAACAAATCCCTGCTCATAGCTGTGCCCATACTACATTACACATTGTCACGTAGGCCCCTAGTTACGTTATCAGCNCAAACAAATCCCTGCTCATAGCTGTGCCCATACTACATTACACATTGTCACGTAGGCCCCTAGTTACGTTATCAGCGAATTAGTAAAATAGTTCTTAACAGTATTGCGAATGTGATGTTTAAATGTATGTCAATTGAAGTTAATACTTTGGTGTCATACACATTAGCGAAAGAGTTAT
This sequence comes from Clitarchus hookeri, assembly GCA_002778355.1. NCBI lineage: Eukaryota > Metazoa > Arthropoda > Insecta > Phasmatodea > Phasmatidae > Clitarchus > Clitarchus hookeri. The sequence continues at coordinate 588,481 of NQII01000462.1, read as the reverse complement.
CATATTTAGTAATACATTTGCACTCTTAAACACCACTCACGAAATTGCACAAGGAGTGGAAACTCCGCTGGGCCTAGCGCCTTCCATTTCTGTAGGCGGTGTGAGTGCAACTGCTGCTCGTGTAACACCTCGCTAACTGTCGACTTACCGACACCCGTGCCGTGCGCGGTGGCACTGATGCTTGTGTCAGGCTGCACTGCCACCTGGTCGAGGAACTCTTCCTCAAAACCGCGTGCCCCAACAAGTCTCCTCGCTCCAGCAATGCGATGTTTAAGGTTGAAGTTGCCCTGTGTCGCGTAGGCGTTGAAAGACCCGTGCAAACGTTTACCTGTTCGGCCGCCGTCTGTAGGGATAACGCTCCACGTAAATGCGCAACGCTTGAACTGAAACTCCGCGCGCGCGCCTCCCCGTAAACGTTAACCACGTCGGCGGGTTCGGCAAACATTCACGGCGCCATAACCTCACTTTCACGGACACTACTCGACTCATCGCTGACTACAACTGGGAGCTGTCGTCTGCTGTTCATCTGCAGACCGGCCTGGCTCCGCCCCACACCACACCTTTCTACAGTCTATTGACCTTCTTCTTCCAACTTTTCTGAAGCCCTGCTAAAGTTCTACTTCCAGGATATTCCTCCGCTTCGTGCAGACAAAGCTTAACGAAGTCTGGAAAATTACACCAAAGTGGCTGCGCACAGCATCCGTGCGCACTCAGTTTAATAATATTTTGAATAAGAACTATTTCTTACTAGGCATTACAAATGTACTTGGTTTCTCATTGTTTTTATTCATTTTAATTAATTATAAATAAAATATTATAATTTCTAGATAAAATACAAGTAAAATCTCAATTGAACCAAAAATAAGGTACTTNTTAATTATAAATAAAATATTATAATTTCTAGATAAAATACAAGTAAAATCTCAATTGAACCAAAAATAAGGTACTTCTACGTTAACAACATTATGAAACGCTTGTGATACATGGCATACTTAGGAAATAACCAAACACGTCATACATGAGGTGATTTTTTAAAGGTCAGATTCAAAAACTGTGAGGAAACCGTGAATACACTATACTCCGCTCAGCCCGCACACGATTGACCCAGGCAGCGCGCCAAATGTAAACAGAGCGCGCATCGTTTGACGCCTGTAACTTGGTGGNTTAATTATAAATAAAATATTATAATTTCTAGATAAAATACAAGTAAAATCTCAATTGAACCAAAAATAAGGTACTTGTACGTTAACAACATTATGAAACGCTTGTGATACATGGCATACTTAGGAAATAACCAAACACGTCATACATGAGGTGATTTTTTAAAGGTCAGATTCAAAAACTGTGAGGAAACCGTGAATACACTATACTCCGCTCATCCCGCACACGATTGACCCAGGCAGCGCGCCAAATGTAAACAGAGCGCGCATCGTTTGACGCCTGTAACTTGGTGGGNCCCGCACACGATTGACCCAGGCAGCGCGCCAAATGTAAACAGAGCGCGCATCGTTTGACGCCTGTAACTTGGTGGGTGGACATTTACGGACGCATATACCTTATAACAAAATGTCTGTCTCGGTGTGCCCTCCGACCCCTTTCAATTATACCTAAATATTTCCGAACATCTAATATAACACGTACACATGCGATACACACACAAAGAATGCATTTTGCAAAGGTAACAGTAATAAAAATAAAATAAGTCATAAATTCTGTTTTCGTAGGACCATATATGTATAGACTATTTATGCAGTCCTTATGGTCGCGAATTCCATTTCGCTCAGAGCAGGCTGTAATAATAGTGGCATTTTTGTAGCGATACTCCGATCATACTCGAGTTATTGCCATTACAGTTTACCACAAGTGCGTCCGCTCTTTTTTTTTTCTTTTTTTTTTTTCCCCCGTACACACTGATGCTCACGTCTTTCTGTTTTTGAAAACTTCCAGATATATTTCTGTCAGCACCGGTTAATAGAAGTAGGTAGAGTTTATAATGTTTCGACGACAGCAAGGTCGTTAAAGACGGAGGCAACTTGCTCAGCTGAGGAGGAACGGAAAACAAATCAGCCATAGCCTTCAGTGAGGAACCATCCCATCGTTCAAAATGGCCGGACCGGTATTTGAACCCGGGTGCTCCGGAACGGGAGTCAAAAAAATTACCGCTGCGCCACATCGTAAAAATATAGAGGCTCCCATGCTAAAGACCAATCGTGGTTACTTCCACTTTTTATAAAGCCCTGATAAAGTTAAACTTCTAGGAAATTCCTCCGCCCCATTCAAAAAAATCTTAACCAAGTCTAGAATACTACACGATCGGGACAACGCACCGCATTCGTACGCACTCGGCAAAATAATATCTTGCTTAGGAACTACGATGGTTATTCGGAAAGTAAGGTCCGATTATTTATAAAACATGAATATCAGATATGTTTTCAAAAGCGTTTTTTTTTTTAATTCCTTACATGTTTCTCTATTTTTCTACATAGTTTCCATATTTGTTTAAACATTTGTCATAACGTCCTACAGGCTTTTGTATGCCTAAGTCATAGACGTCGGCCGCCTGTGAGGATAACCAGTCTGTAACTGCCCACATTCGGAAATTCTACTGCTAAAGTTGAAATTGTGAATCGCTGGTCTTCACGAATATTTTCGTCCACGGCTTTGGCCAAATATTCTGTGATCACTGATGGTCGGCCTGATCGCGGTTCGTCATGGATATTTTCCCGTCCGTCCTTGAAAGCTCTCACCCACTTACGCACTTTGCTGTCACTCATCGCATTGAGGCCATACACTTGACTTATCTGTCGATGAACTTCCGCTACTGAAACGTTCCTTGTTGTCAAAAACCGAATCACTGACCGTATTTCACAGTCGGTGGGCTGATAAATTGTTATAAACATTTTTAACTGACACTGTAAACAGCACACTGCAACTGTACCAATGCAAATGGCGTCGTTTGACGAGAAAGGCATGCCGGGAGTCGGTGCGCATGCGCGTTACAATGTTCACGCGACATTCGATTAGCTACGGCGATTCGGATCTTACTTTCCGAATAACCCTCGTATTTCTTACTAGGAATTACCAAAACATTTATTTTCTCACTGGTTTATTCACATTGTTACATGAAGGACACTTGAGAGGCCAATTTTATTTCGTTAAGGATGGAGGTGTTAAAAAAAAGAAATAATTAAATTCATTAATTATATTTATTGTCGATGCTACAAACAGTTAAAAAACTGTTATTTACCAGGCTGAGCATCCTGTTAACTCTTATTATTTTTATTGAGCGCAATATTTAATTAGTATCTCTATTTAAATTAAAGTCTTAATATCAGTCTTTACTCTTGCTTATATCCCTTAAACTGCTCCAATTATTTCCAAACGTTTAGTTAAAATTGTTTATTTCCATCGTCCCAAAAGTATTTTCACTCACAGTCCCGCAGATCAATCCCACCCTTCACTGCACACAAGATCGTGACGCACTCTCGAAGATTGCTGCAAGCGTCCCTCGCCGCTCCGGAATCGTCCATCTGTCGCTTAAGGTCGCACGAGACGCCAAGCTCTCGGTTCATAAAACACTCACTCCTCAGAGGCCCGCATGTGATATTTATACTTGAGGCATGTGCCATCTAGAAAGCTCTCGGCAATCCAAGATGCTATGGGAAAAGTAATGGTGATGACGACGACGTTCCTGTGTGATAAATGGAGAAATATGAGCTTCTCATGGTAAGCTAGGCGCAAGCTGAGATAAGAATGATCGTGTCGGCTGGCATTCTGTATCAGATACGCGGCCACTGGCCTATCGCTCGCCTGTTCATTCAATCAATTCTTTGCTTCGCTGCGGTCGCTATCATGTAACGATTTACTGTTCTCTTAGCGGGCCAAAGTCAGTGGCGCGGACCAACGACACGTAACAATATTAAATATAAATAAAATTTCATAATTAATAGACAAAATATAACTAAAGTTTGATTTAACTATAAATTAGGTAATTGTATGATAACACATGTATAAAACGCTTGTGATACGTGTCATACATATAAAGTAAAAAAAAAAAACACGTCATATGTGGAATTTTTTTTTTAAGGTTTAAAGAATCGTGCTGGACTGTGCCGCTCATCGGCAGGTTTTCTCGGTGATATCCCATATCCCCCGCCCTAGCATTCCGGCGCTGCTCTATTCTCACCTCATTTCACCCTCGCCGGCTCTCACGATCTCGTTGTTAAGAGCCGCCCAAATCTCTCAACTCAATTCAACACAAAGGTTCGATTCGAAAAGTGTGAATAGACTGAAGTTCGGGACCCAGCGAACGTCAGGCCTGCGAACTGCCCCGCGTCATCGGCCGGATACCCTCGCAACTTTCCCCACGCGAACAACTCATCGGGGAAACTCGATCCATCAAAACGCAGTTTCCACGTCACCCCTCAGTCCCACTCGCGCCGCGCCCGCAACAAAGGTATCAGCGGATGTAAATCCATTCCGCGTCTGCAGCGCTTTCACGCAGTTTGACATGGCGTGCGAAGATTGCCGACGCGCAATGATTCCTACCTTTTAACAAACACCCCCNCCACGCACTTTTTTAACCCCTTGGCCCGGGATCCGGCGAGCGCCACGCCAGCGGAACTCGTAAAAGGGAATAAAAAGTGTACAAATCGATTCTTCGTCCATACATGAACCCCCTCACCCGCTGATGGCGGTGCCAGCATGAATGGTGATCACTGTCCACCGCGGTTGGTGCGGGGGATGCTCACCTTGGGAGGGAGGGGGTGTAACGAAACCAGCACAGTGGAATTACTGGATCACCCGTGGGAACGCCCGTGTTAGGTGGCCTCGCACCGTGTTACTCATTTGCATTGTGCATGCCAGAACAAAGGAGGCCGCCCCTGACTGTAAATATGGCTGCCACCCCACCCACCCACACACACACACACACACGTCCTCCAGCCTTGCTGGAGACTCGATCCTGTCTAGGCCACCCCATTAAAAAACCTGCCGGCTGGATAATAACAATATGATTACGTGTACATTGGCGCGTCGACCGATCACTCAAATGTGAACTGTGCCGCTGATTGGCATTGGAAAATTTAACTACTTTTTTTTTATTTTAAAAAGTTAATTGATGACTGTGGCAGTCGACATTTGAAATTATTCTCTGATATTTTCAATTTAATATACACACGATTACGCATATTTCTCACAATACTGACAACGAATTATATTACGTTTTGCTACTTTATGAAGTCATAAGAAATTCGTAATGTTTCAAACAGATAATCACTGTCGTGGCTTCCATTTATTCAATGAAAATGAAACCTATTATGGTTTCGTAGAAAAGTATTTGTGTTTGTAACACTAACAGTGGTGCTATATTGTCGCATGAACTAATCATTAGTTTTAGATTACAGGGCAATAGTAATTTGCATATATGGAGTAGAAGGATTCCAAAGGCAGATCAAAAGGAGAGAATAGGGGGCATGGATACCGCGCACCCTCCATTTTCAACTTGATTTTAGACTGGGTGTAATGAGATAAGTCTTAAAACATAATGGGAATACATATTTTTATTTAATCATCACTAGATACACTTAGTGTAGTCATGCAAAATTATAGAATAAATCGTAGTTAGATTTACTTACCCAACATTGACTTTTAAATGAAATATTAAAACTGCACGCGTTCTTGCAAGCATGTAATTTGAACGTAGACTATTGTATCCGCACACACAATATAATGGGCCAGCACTATCGCCGCTGACAATAGCCTCAACTGTGAGTGTGTGAGTTTGCCAACTTTATAGGCGTTGTATGGCATCTTTCGCTCGATAAATATTCGTTTCAAATTTGTAATTTTTATTGAACTGGCTGTGTTTGTTTGCTGCGATTATTCTTAAAACTGTAATATATATATATTTTGATATGAATATATAATTTTTCAACGGAGAAATTGGCCAGAATGAGCTTAATTGGCTGCTGTATCCGCGACTGGAAAGATACGGAGTAAAATAAAGGAAGATATAAAGCAGTACTTTCAAAAATGCTTAATTAAATTTGAATTAACCAACTAGGTACTTCTGTGATATTTTTCATCATTTTCCCCTTTTAAACTGATTTACTTCTTTTCGACAACAGGTTTGTTTAGAGACGGAGTAAGGAAACAACCCAGAATTTGCTTGAAGTGATTTCCGCAGGAAACTAATGATGTAAAACCGAGAATGCGATGGCTTGGCATGGAATCGAACCCGGATCGTACCGAATGCATCTTCAGTGTGTTAAAAATGTTCTGCCTCGCCCGGTATGTACATAAATTATTCCCAAATCAGATTTCCTGCTTGCGTAGTGTTAATAACTAAGCATTTCCAAAGAAATATTTAACAACATAATCTGCCCCATAATTGATTATTAAATTTCTAAGTCAACGATAACTTAAATACTTAAGTAAAGTCGGCAGCAAACAGTGAAAAGTGTGTTAGAATTGTATAACATGGCCGTCGTGCCCAGTCTATTTTAAATGGAACGTAGGAGCTTTGAGGCTCGTCTGCTTCGGGTCGAATCGCCAGTTTTCGGGCGTTGCCGTAAATTACTTGCCGTGAGTGAGTATTCAAGGCGTGACAGGCTCTTTTTTGCCAGTGAATGTCGGCATGTGTGGGGAGGTTTGGGAGGCGATGTCAAAGAATTCAGACCGAATGCACCGAAGTCGTAACCTTAAGAAAAAAATTACTCTTTCTGATTTATATCAGTAGTTTGACCCAACATTTTTCCCCTCCACNGAAGTCGTAACCTTAAGAAAAAAATTACTCTTTCTGATTTATATCAGTAGTTTGACCCAACATTTTTCCCCTCCACATTAGTATTCATTCTTGGAGGTAATTTCTTCTTGCTTCTTCTAGGTTCAAAAAAATTTCATGCACTTCTCTTCGTATTTAAATAACTTCTCGCATATTTGTAGATATCCACACAGTAATCATATTTAACATATTCTTATAATATACTAGCTGCCTGGGCCGGCTTCGACCGGGTACAATTTAGTTTTTANAGTAATCATATTTAACATATTCTTATAATATACTAGCTGCCTGGGCCGGCTTCGACCGGGTACAATTTAGTTTTTACAGCAATACACTAACATATAAATTGGGATATGACCATTACAATATTATATGATAAGATAGTAAATAAGTAACCTACTATCATATATGACATACATACATACAAGTCACGCCTGCCTCCCAGAGGCGTAGGCAGAGATTATGGACCTCGATTTACCACGATCCTGACATACCTACCTCCATCGCTTTATCCACATTCATACATATCTAATATAAATAATATTATATGTAAGTGGTTTTGAAAATGTCTATGAAAACTAAATTCATCGTTTTGCCTCCGACCGCCAGCACAAAAATAATTCTGTTTGACGTGACACGCGAAAGGGCTGCGTATAGTTGTCCGTGTGAAAAACATGCTCCACTCAAATCCACTCNTGACGTGACACGCGAAAGGGCTGCGTATAGTTGTCCGTGTGAAAAACATGCTCCACTCAAATCCACTCCAGCCACAGCAATAAAATTATTGGAGCTCCAACTTTTAAAATCAGTTTGTGTGGTGGCATACAAGTAGGATTCAATGAATTAAGAAATTCTGTGGTATAGTGCACAGCTTCTTCACTGTCGAGTACTGCATCTACTGAGTAATAGACTTGTGCTTGCGGATTAAATTTTGCAAGCACTAATTCATTATTTTTTTCGACTTGTTCACTAGTACGCGATAATATCGCTCTTTCTTTGAACCACTGTAGTGTCTTATTTAAAAGGTCGTGTATTTCAGGGTTTACGTTATCTATAAGTTGTCGGTGGTCGATGACTATAAAACATATATCACCATTGAGATAAATTTTTCCACAATCCATAGGAAGCTCTCCATTTCCGACTTTCAGTAGCATGTCAGCAAATATGCTGTTATCTTCTGAAGACATAAGTACTCTCATGTTTGTTTTGAGTGCTATTTTTGTTACGTTAAGCCAAAGATATGATCTTTTTAATGATGCATTGACTTCATCAGGCACACCCCGAAACACACCCCCCCCCNCCCGCGTATAGGTCCGTGCACGCGTGTCTCGATTTTAGAAATTACTTTTTCACAATAGTTTTTATAACTTTTAAAGTATTGGCGGTAATTTTATTAAAAGGTTTCAATTTTTTATTTTGATAAAGATTAAGTTCATAATTGTTAGAAAAGACAGTGAATTTTACGTTTGTTCTTACTCCGTAATTTAAATTGCAAATACGATTATTAGTACTTACCTATTAAAGATAGATATATGCTACAGCAGACGTTTTGTAGATCATTTAATTTTACACAATTCTTTCGTACATGATTTTGTTATATCTCTAAAGGATTAGGAAGCGTATTCTATGAGAGCGCGCTGGCGGCAAACTTTGTTCTTGACTTGAATCACTAGTATCGTTAATGCTCAGCTCCTATAACTGCTAGAGCAATTTTTAACACACGCAAACCTTCGTCGGAAAATGCAGATTATAACAGTAAAAACCGCATTCAAATCCATTATTGGTTCTCGTGATTTGCGCAGTCATACAGACAGACACGCGCCAGGGACTTCCTTTCATACTATGTAGTAATTAAAGGATCATTAAAAATACTTTGTCGTCTGCAACTCGAGACTTTACGCCACTGCTGGCATACTTTCTCATTATTCTTTGCTGGGTAATTTATTACAATAAGGAAAAAGTTCATACAGTATCAAAAATTAATGTACAAATATTACGGAAAAAGTTTCGAAATAATTGGTATGTTTCATTGCCTGGTATATTTTCGTGGGTTTTAGGTGAATTTGTCTGCGTTAGCCGGTCACATTTTCTTTGGGCTACATGAATGAAATTAAAGTAACTAAATTGATACTTAGCTTCTATGACTTAAAATGACAGATCTAAACAGCGTCGGGATTAATAGCACTGCAAACGTTCGGGGACTGTACATCGACGTTTCCGTTAGTGTATCCCATGCTCCAGTTGATTTTATAGACGTATTCACGTCAAAAACCAGACCATATCAACCTTCGATTCCCGGCGAGGTCACCCCAGGATTTTCGCATGTAGTCACCGTGCCGGACGATGACACTGAGGCGGGTTTTCTCGGAGACCTCCCGTTTCCCTCACCTTTGCGTTCCGGCGCCGCTTCATACTCACCTCGCTTCACTCTCATCGGCTTTCAAGACTTCGATGTTAAGAGTTGTCCATAGCTCTTCACCCACGCTATCGACCTAGTATTTGAAGTGGGGATATGAACTTCACTTTTAATTTAAATATATACACTGAAGAGCCAAAAAAAATTGAATAGGCGTGCGTATGCAAATAACAGAGGTATGGAACCAATCAGAGTAACGCGATGCAGTCGGCAGCTAGATCGGTTACTGCTTCTACAATGGCAGGCTATCAAGATTTAAGTGAGTTTAAACGTAGTTTTATAGTCGGCTCACGAGAGATTAGATATAGCATCTCCGAGGTAGCGGTAACATTTGGATGTTCGCGTACGACCATTTCACGAGTGTACCGTGAATATCGGGAATCCGGTAAAACCTCACATCCGTGCAACCCTTTCTCAAATTGGCGCAGATTGGATTTGTGGGCTGCCCTGCAGGATTCATTATGTGAATTGCCTCCTGCATACCCACAGACATTAGTCGAGTCCATGCCACGTCGTCTTGCGGCACTTCTGCTTGCTCGGGGTATGAGTTTTTTTGACTCTTCAGTGTATATTACTCATAGTTTAAAAGTTACCTTTAGTCATTGCTCTGCATTCCAACAACTTAACATGTACATGATTGTTGAATTTTTCGTAAAGGTGCCTCATAGGCTGTCATTTCATAGGGCTTACTAGCAGCAACAAGTCATTTTGAGCGCATGTGTTGTGGGTAAATAACAGGATGGTATCCAACTTCTGGAAGTTTTTTGACTTTGATTAATACTTGATCTTGGAGATTTTTTTTTTGTAAACGGAAATCCAGAAGCATTGTGTTGCACCATTCGAATGAAGCCAATGAAAATGGAAAGCTTATTATAGGTTGGGCAATACTAGAATACATTCGATCGAGCACTGCCGAGTTGATCCGAAACAGACAAGACTCCAAGTCGCGAAGTCTCATTTCAGATACAAGGGCCTCAAAGCCCTTTCCATACACAAAATTTGAATACGTGATTTCAGTCAGTGCAACTGAACTTATATACTAGTGTTAGTGCGCCCAACCGATTGTATTAGAAACCATTCTGCCAACCCGGACTCCGATGTGCACAAAACGACGAAAAAAATGTTTCAGTTTTCCACCAATTATTCTGATATAATTAACGAGACGTTAAGTACTCTAATATCGAAATTAATAGAAATGCTTCGTATCAGTTAACTTCATATATGTTGAAACTGCTTCGTTGGAATCAGCAAAATTCACTTGATTGCTTTAGTTGCTATAATTCTCATATTAAATGAAACTTATACTGATTCCTAGTGAATTAAATGGCCTGGCACTAAAATTTCAGCTTATTTCGCATACTAGCAACTATGTAACATCGCATTAACTGTAGGGTTCACTATTGTATGTTGCAAAAGGATATAAATGAGGAAATAAATGCTTACAGAAGTTTTAAAATGTATTAAAGTTTCAGTGGAACATCTGTGGAAAACCTGATTGGGACATTTTAGAATAACATCCAACGGGACTAGCGAGGTGGCGCAGTGGTAAAACATTGGACTCGCATTGGGAAGGGGGGTAGAGGGGCTGCCATGGGTTCGATTCACGTTCCTCATATTTTGCTTTCGATTTTACGTGGTTTTGTCAAAATCATTCCAGGCGAATGTTTGACCGGTTCCTCCATATATAGTAATATGGCCGATTCCTTCCCCGTTTCCGCTTCTCATAGCAACTTGCTCCGTCACTGATGGCCCCGTTGTCGACGAGACAACCGGCCCAACCAACTTAAATATTTCCAATGGTGTTGCACGGTGTTTGTGGCCTACTCGTTTCTTTCCCAGTATTACTTACGGGATTCAGTCTTTCTTCGTGGTTGCCACGTGCTGTAGCCAAACAATTTCATGCTTTTCCAACTCATTGTTAGTTAACATATGCCATCGTTATTCGACTACTTTCGGCCGAAGTAAAGTGTTTATGTTCACAAGTTTTTGTCTCTCTGGTCTAGTACACCATGATGATAAGGACTGGATGTACCCAAAGGTCATTGCTTTAAGAGTTAGTAAGAAGCCAGATAAGGTCGGACTGCGATAAAAAAAAAATTGCTAATGACATTTGAGCATTACAAAATTTGAAACCGCGTTTTCGTCCTTAAGCGCAAAATGGGATAACAACAATCCCAATTATAAGGCGTCTACGAGATGTGTGAGCTGAACAATCATCAGAATAATGAATGACTGATAAAACTTCAGTCATTAATGGTACTCTCCGCTGCTTTATTGAAACGAGAACCCACATTTAGAATTATTGTTTTACTCCAGGCATAATGTTTCTTAGTAATTTTTGTGGCTACTGTATCGTTTTGCGTAAATGAAAATTAAGTATTTGCGCATAATGTTTACTGCATCTTGAAGTAAGTACAACAAACTCAAATTTTCACGAGCAGTTTTAAAAATACTTACAAAGTTTTGCAGTTTCTTGTTTGCTATTCTGCAGCGAGCAAGTATTCAGCAATAAAAATTTTTCCTCGAAATTAATTACACATATTAATATTGCTTCACGGTAGAAAAAAATTCTTACCAATATTACCCGAGACAAAAATGTATGTCAACGAAACGGAAATTTCGTCTAGGCACTGACACGGGCTCTTTGAAAAATATGATTTACCGAAGGGTTGGTTTCTGGTAGAGGCGTATATAAAATACCTCCTGGAAGCACTCTCTTTTAAGATCCCCATCGATTCAAGATGAGCTAACGCTGCCACGTCGAAAAAAATTAAGGCGGAAATTCTTTTTTAATATCTTACTTCCAGTTGAAGGAGGTCGGAGTGAAAGCCTTTTGATGTTTTTCTTTGCACGGTGCGTAGTCCTTGAGGCACAGTACATACAATAATGCGTGACTTCTTTGAGTGTGGATATAGGGACTTGATAAAACGGGAA
>NQII01000462.1:558873-576037 GCA_002778355.1 Clitarchus hookeri | reverse complement strand
CCTAGTTTTCCAAAAAATCAACCTAACGTCTATACCCGCTCCGATCTCGTGTCACAAAAATCTAAGGAACAAAGTTGATAAAGGTTCTTGAGATGTTACTTCTGTACTACCAGACCCCGGGTTCGAATCCAAGTTATATTCTCTTTTAAGTCAAGATTTTTATTCTTCTATTAGCATAAAAGTATCATATATATTTTGTTAATTTGAAAGTTAAATTAAATTTTATCTACAAATTAAAATGTTTTATTTATAATTAATACGAATAAAAACACAGAGAAAATAGTTGTTTTAGGAATGTCTGGTAAGAAATAGTTCTCATGGAATGTATTATTATAGTGAGCTCGCACGAATGCGATGCGCTGTCATTGGTGTAATTTTCTGGACTTGATTAGGCTTTGTTTTCATGAATTTTAACAGGGCTTCAGAAAAGTTCAAAGTAACCAGAATGGACTATAGCTGCGTATTTGTGTGTGTCATATTCAGATGAAAAATGTATGTTATTTCCAGGTAAAGGTTCGTTTATTTCAACTGTAAATTTTTTCACCTATTTAGTGTAGTGTAGCTGCACCAACTTTTCCTGTCGGTGCAGTTGAAAGTACTTTTGTGCTGATTTTGTTGCAATTATGCATCATGTTTCACATAATATTTTTGTGGTGGAATTTGATTTTACTAAGGTACGACTGAATTTTTTTTATGTACTTTCTGCATTCGTGAATTGTATCAGCGGCTACCAATCCGTAAATACATGTCTACAGTGTTAGGCATTGTCAACAAACATAACCTTAAAATTTATAAGAATTTTACTTATTGCTCGGCACGTCTACCAAAACAAAATAACTAAAGACTAGAAGTGAGTTCTCAGTAAGTAAATATTAGTTTGCAACGGTATTTTATGCCAAAACAGAAAAGCTGGAATTTTAAAGGTTACACAACCTTTACGTAATTTTCAAAAAGCCTAAATTTTTATTTTTTTGCTTTTTTCGTTGACAAAACACTTTACACCACCAAATACAAGAATGTGTGTGTTTCTTAACTCTTTATAAAAACAGATAAGTTCTCAAACATTCAGTATACAATAAACATAACTCAATTTCCTGCACTTTTATTTACTCTGCGCCAGTTACACTAAACTCAAGAGTTGGTGTAATTTTGACTGCACGAATTACACCATGTGCAGCTACACCATTTGGAAGAAATGGCCATTTTAATTTGGTCTCACGTTACATCCGGTTGAAAGAAATGACATTTGTGGAGTTTTCTTCGCGTGTATGTGGAGTTGATTTGAGAGATTTGGGCGGCTCTTAACAACGAGGTCTTGAGAGCCGATGAGGGTGAAATGAGGTGAGAATGGAGCAGNTGAGAGATTTGGGCGGCTCTTAACAACGAGGTCTTGAGAGCCGATGAGGGTGAAATGAGGTGAGAATGGAGCAGCGGGGAAGACGGGAGATCCCCGAGAAAACCCGTCAACCAGCGGCATCGTCCAGCATGATTCCCACTTGCGAAAATCCAGAAGTGGCCCGGCCAGGGATTGATCCCAGGTTCGCCTTGGCAGGAGACGAACAGGCTAACCGCTCGGCCACCTCGACCTCGACCCCTTCGCTTTTGTGGCCTTTAGAGTTGAAAGAAATGTGCCTACTGATTTATTCCCTGCGTTAAAATGGGAAATTGGGTAAAACAGTACTGTAATAAATTTCCGTCTTTCCAAGCTTCCGTCAGGGTGTTTTACGAATACTCTCGGATCGAACCCTGGCTAGTGGGTGAGTTGGAAATTCCAGTAAGGTTTTATTTATTCTCTTGGCCTTACCACTTGTTTACTAGTAAATACTGTAAGAAAAGAGGCTTAAGAGAAATAAGTAATCTCACATCAACAACGTGAAGGCGAGCACCTCGACTTATATTTTGATGGGGTGTATTTAAATAATTCTAACACCTATTTTTTAATTAAATGCATCACCTTCCCCCAATTGTTACGTTAAAGAGTGCACGGTCTCGTGATATTTTTTTTCCCTACTGTCTTATACACTGACACGCCAAAAGTATAGGGATACGGGTCTAGTATCGTGTAGTCCCTCGTTCAGCCCAACGAAGTGCAACAACTCGACGTGGCATCGATTACATAAATGGACGAAACACCTGTGGAGAGATTTTTTTCATTCCGACAGTTGATTCTCCTGCGATAAGAATTTAAGTTCTTGCAATTTTCACTTCAACTTATATATCAAGAGTTAAAATTGAAATACGGGGAAATCGCACAACAAATTTCTAAAAAAGAGTCTTAATCATTATTTTTGAACTGAAGCATAGCATATTAATTAGGTTCCATTTAGAGATTCATATCATATTTTCATGTCACAAAGATAAAAAGTAAACAAATAATTGTAGCCTCTGGAAAGCTATTTAGGCAGATGCCTTCTCCCCCAGTAGGGAGGATGCCGGGAGGTATGACGCGTAACTCTCATCTGCTTAAGGCGGTCGCCTACCTAGCGCTTGAAATGCGCTGCATCGTGTTTGAAAAAAAAATTTTCACGACACTATTAAATTGGCTTCCGACACGTTTACCAACGAAATGAAAACATATTCCAAATTATGACGGAATGGTAATTTCAAAACTTTAACTCACAATGGAAAAGTTATTTCCATGTCCTTCAACAGAGCTAAATATAGCTTTTGCAGACTGATCCATTTCAAAATATAAGAAGCGGGTACATGGAAAACTAAGATAGATGCATGCATCGGACTTTGCTACAGAGTCACGTCCGATAAATTTATATAGGATAATAACTTAACACTTTGACCACCATGTGCATCAATATAATGCACATCTGTATTTTGATTCTGGTCATGTGTATCACATTTACTCACGTGAGACTGTAACAACTTCCATTGATTTATTTTTATAAAATGTGCTAATATTCTTTATCATAATAAAATAGAGCTATGAATTCAATAAAAAGACATTGACGAAAACACACATTTTACGAAAAGTATGGCAGTCAACGTGTCAAGGTCATGCTTAGTGGAGTCGCCGGCGGAAAGACTGCACATCAGTCGAGAGTCTGTATATACGCCGGTCGGCGTCTCCCTTAGCGCTTCATAAATGTTGGCCTTCGACACGCCATACTTCTGGCGAAATGCGCGGGTCACCACAAGATGATACTTGGGCATGGCACCGCCAAGACACCTTGCAGCTTTAGGAAGACCGTGGCTGCTCTCCTAGGTCTGCTCCACACACATCACACGGCAATACAGTGCTGATTTTTCCCAGGCCGCCAAGTACGCGCCCGTTTTCTGTAAGAGCATAGCGGCTCGACACCAGTGTGCCCTAGCTCGGGGGACTGAGATTCATTCAATCAGCGCTAAGAAGCAATTGGCTAACGTCAGAGTTGATCGGCTCCATGCCCCGAACTGATACTGCGTTGCGCCGTCCGCTACCCTCCCACGTCCATCTGGGACCCTCGCACCCAGAGGAACCCGTGGTCCGGCCTAGGCACTACCCAACCTCTACTGTCACTCTCGGACCATACTGGAGCTCTGTCACCGCTCACTTTATCAACAATTCGCTGGGCAGGGAGCCCTCCAGGTCTCCTTCAGCTTGCTCCATACACTTGTACGACACTATGGCAAAGCTGCTCCCCAGGTCGCCACTAGGGTCATCCACCTGATGGCTGTGCTCGACCTTCTCTGAAGTGTAACAGCAACTGCGTCAGTGGGCCCCCATGGACAAGGGTTGAGATACTCTCAATATACTCCATTTCCCTGGCTCCATAAAGGCCAAAGACGTTGAAACTCTCTGAGGTTACGAACCACATGATACTGACTTAGGGTTCAGAAATGTTTGAGTCGTGCAGAAGACTGGTTATCGGTCCAGCCTCCTAGCCACATGAGCCTGATGCCTTAGCAATCAAGGTCACCAAGAACCTCATTACAGAAGGTAGTCTTGTGTCTTAAAAAATTATTTAAAATGTTGTGTGCAAGTCACAAATTAATTTATGAACGGCCACAATAACAATGTTTTCAAATTCGTAAACATCATACACAGACAAATGATCGATGTACAGTATGTAGGTAACTCGTATCTTGTTCATTGTTGCAGATTTTTAAAAATCAACTCTGAAAAACTGCTTTTGTTATTTGCACATATTGGAACCTCATGCAGACTGATCTTTATGTCTGTGAAACTAGCTTATGATTTGCCNTGCTTTTGTTATTTGCACATATTGGAACCTCATGCAGACTGATCTTTATGTCTGTGAAACTAGCTTATGATTTGCCAACATAACGTTCAAAAACATGGTTTGTAATAGTTACGTCGACTTTACCTAACACTCGTTTTCCCCAAAAAATTCTTGTTATTATTAAAATATATTTTGAGTAACTGAAATGTGAGTGTATCAAAGTTGCAATAAAACTTAGAGGAAGCACTAACATTTCTAAACACTTAATTGTACATAATCACACCGTTTGGTAACTTTAGCCCATCTATGTGATCATAACAGTTGCGAATGCAAAAAAGTATTTGAATGTTGGGATTCTGCGCACATGACAGGCCTTCTCTACCCCACATCCAATACGATTTAAACGTAAAAACTGACTGCATTACTTTCATTACGCCACATCCCTTATAAGTAGCGCAGGCGCGGGAACTACACACATTAGTTGGAGGCCAATATTTTTTGTCCCACCAAGCCTAAAACTGCTCATGAGAAGTGTGGGAGGGAAGCTCCGATGGATCTGGTTGCGCAGAGTGTTACCTGACACTATAATAAAACAAGGTGTACCGCGCCTATATTCCGGCATCTTTACATTAAAATATACATAATGTTTTAGTGAAAATAAGTCAAACTTTGAGAAATTATGGAGAAGGACAAAAGAAGCGCAATGAGATAGGGGATAGTTGGCCAAAAATGTCTAAGTCAAAAGGTATAGTCGAAAAACGCGGCGAAGCGAAATTGGAATATCCTGTACTGCTTTTATTGGCATCATTCATATCAAGATATAATGAATATTATTTACAGGTGATGCTCGAAATGGCGGCCTCCAGCTTCGATGCAGGCGTGACCGTGTCGCAAGAGGTTCTGTCGCATTAACGTTAACATCGCTGGTGACGTTCTGACGACATAACAAGCAGCAAAGATTCTTGCCAGCAGGTCTAGTTAATTAAGTACCGGTGTCTCGTAGACAAGATTATTTACATAACCCCACAGGAAAAAAATCTAACGGGATGGGATCAGGTGAACGCGCTGGCCACAGAACAGNCAAGATTATTTACATAACCCCACAGGAAAAAAATCTAACGGGATGGGATCAGGTGAACGCGCTGGCCACAGAACAGGACCTCCTCTTCCTATCCACCNTATTTACATAACCCCACAGGAAAAAAATCTAACGGGATGGGATCAGGTGAACGCGCTGGCCACAGAACAGGACCTCCTCTTCCTATCCACCTTTGTGGGTACATCTCTTCAAGGACTTCGCGAGCAGTGGCCGCAAAGTGGGCTGGTATCCCATCATGTTGCACCCGCGTGTGTTGACGGACAGCAAGTGGGACATCATCACACAATTCGGGGAGTATGCCTCCCAGAAACATCCTGTTCACTGGTGCTGTAAGGCGGTGTGGAAGAAGATATGGCCCTATTAGGTGGTCGTGATTATGCCTGCCTGCATGTTCACTGCAAATCGCTGCTGATGGGCCTTAACAACTGTTGCATGAGGACTTTTATTGGCCCAAACGTGGCTATTTTGAGTGTTCAGTATCTGGTCTCAAATGAAACAAGCTTCATCATAGAAAAAAACATTGGCATGAAACAGAGTATCCATCACACAACACTGCAGTAGTCATTCACACAAAACGACGCGTGGAGTAAAGTAAGCTGGGCTCAAGGCGTGGACTTTCTGCGGATGGTAGGGGTGTGGGTGATAACTGTACATTTAGTACATTCCACACAATACTCTGGACCACATCTATTCCACATGCTACTGTCCGGGTGCTCACTGTGGGTTCTACTGCCACGCGATCAAGCACTCTTTTAAAGTCAGGTGTCCTTGCAGTTCGTCTTCTTCCTCGGTCATGGAATTGTGGTCTCAATTGCCCCGTTTCTCTTAAACGCTAGAAAACTCTGGGAAACATTGAACACTCTGGATGTCTCCTCTGTGGATACGTGACACTATACAACCGTTCGGCTCCCATGCTGTTTCCCTTTGCCTGCCTGTACACTATAACGATATTGGCAAGTTCAACAGTGTCCTTCATTTCTGTTGTCACTGTTAACTGGCGAAACACACACAGCAGTATACAAGTACACAGCAGTATACAAGTAGTCAACAGATCCCTGGATTCTTCCACGCCGCATTACACCACCAATCTTGTGTTCGCCTGATCTCACCTCCGATATGTACAATATGTTCCAATTTCACTTCTCCGCGTTGTTTCGCCAATAACTTTTAACTAAGACATTCCCGGCTCACCATTCCCTATGGGGGTAATTAAATTAATTACAGAATGTTCTCAAAACATAAATCAATTTTAGTAATGGCCAATAAAATTATCTAATTTGTGAAACAACGATAGCAGTATATAAAATGTAACATATCAGAAAATGTTTTTTGACATGAATTAACACAAACTTTTTTTTTTAAATAAAACTTTTCCTTTTTTTTATTTTTTTATTACCTAATCGTGGGATGTTATGATTTCATCATTTTAATTGTTAGGATAGCAAAAAATTTAAATTATAGTAATAAAAGGTATAAGTTATTTACAATATTAATTTGGGTTATTTTATTTTGAACGTTGAAATTATTTTGAATAACATACGTGCTTTCAAAAACGAAATTATGCCTGACGAGCGACTTGTTGAACTGGATGCTGGCACATGCAAATGTAGAAAACATATAAAAAAAATTAAAGAAGGGCTGGAGTTTCCTGCTGCTCTACAGCATCTTTTGGGAGCAGACTTGCCAACGCCTAAATTGCACAGCTTGTCAGGCATCAGGCAAGACACACGAACACCACGAGCAGAAACACGTACAGGCCTCAGCAATGCATCATTTAGTCGCGTCATAAGTCGTGTGCGGGCAACCGCTACAATTAACACACAGAACAAACGAGACAAGTAAAAGCCGGGGACAAATAACATTTACAAGAACGGGGCATAAAAGAAAAATTAATGAAACTGGCCAAATGCGGTAAAAGTTGGACGATTAGTCCCGTATTAAGTGGATAAAGAGAGAGTTCAATAAACGAAACTACGCCAATATTATTATGAGCAAGAAGAAATAGGAAGCGTGAGCTCTAAAAGTAGCAGTGACAGTCGCATATATTAATTCGCTTGGCGTATCACCAATAACGACAAGTATTTTGTGATTTTACAGTATAATATTTAATACAAAGAAAACTTGATAGAATATTACAAAAAAGGATAAATAATATTTTTCATATCAAATCCCACACAATTATTTTCGTTTCAAGGAAAATTATTTCAGATACTTTTAACCTGATAAGATCACATTTGGAACTTGTCACCTATAAATTTTAAATTATACCTATACATAAATATACAAATATTGCAGGTTATATACACAAAATTTCCGAAACTTTAATCGTATCCTTAATTAAGCGTTATCGTACATGAAAATAAACAACTAAACAAAATGGTAGATGCTAAAAAGAAGGTTTCGCCATAAATGAATTATCAGAAAGAGAAAACAGTAACAGAAGTAAACATAATGAGTGCCTAAAATGGCACATTACTTACAGCAAAACTAGCAGAAAATCATAAATACGTTTTATACTATAACGATTTAAAAAATGTTTTGTAGTAGTTTATGTAAAATTAAACTAATTTCTTTATTGTTTTGTTTAAATGTAAGCGTAAGACTTGTTATAGTGGTCACCTTTTTGTTTTTCTGATTATTTTCACCGGTTTAGTGAAAACATTTTACAAGTGTTTCAATTTTACGAACTGGGGTGCAAAAATAAACTAATGAGAACTTTTTTAAATCTTCAGTTAACTGTGAACCAAACCCATTCCTTAGGCACTTCAGGACTTAAGACGTCTGAATTCAAGTGCAAAGTTCTGGATCGTCCTTTGTTCACTCTGGGCTTCGCTCCGAACGATTTTCAACAGCTCATGAAAATTAAACGATTTATGTGTTGACAGCTGTTCGTGAGGATGACTTGAAAGGCGCGAAAGAGTGGTTGGAGAGCCTGGTGATAGAAGAATACGCAAAAAAAAAAATGGTCCAAGAGTGTAAAAAGGGCTTAAAACAGCAGTTTCAACTATTGATAATAAATTCTACAGCCGTGCAAGTTAAGTAAGTAATAAGAGAATATTTTAAAGTACAACCGTTCGGTGATTACTTCTTATCGGATGCAAGAGTACATTTATGGACGANGTAATAAGAGAATATTTTAAAGTACAACCGTTCGGTGATTACTTCTTATCGGATGCAAGAGTACATTTATGGACGACCCTAGTAGTTGAATGTGTCATGTGTATTCTAATTACGTTATAAATCATCCAATGTTCTCGTGAGCTAAGTTATTGTCTAGTCGATTATTTTCCAATATTTATTTTTTCTTTCTTTCCTTCGTACTTTGCATAATGAAAGAGCAGTGTTTGGTTTCNGTCGATTATTTTCCAATATTTATTTTTTCTTTCTTTCCTTCGTACTTTGCATAATGAAAGAGCAGTGTTTGGTTTCACTTCTTGGAAACAAGTGAAAACTGCCAAAATGCCAGAACGCTTCTTCGGGAGAGACTGCTAACCTTCGATCATGTTGGAAGTTACGTATTAAGTCAGTAGTAGAGAATCGCGCGCTCTACGGGAAAATCCCGTGCACTCCAGCAAAATAGTAAGCACCTGCTTCGCAACAGGGTACGCAAAGGATTAAGTTGCATTACAGTTGAATGAGTGTCCTAGTTCCTCACTTCGTTTGCAGACCTAACATTAATCTACCAAGCTATGAAAAATATAAATAAAAAATTCATTA
Organism: Clitarchus hookeri; assembly: GCA_002778355.1. Lineage (NCBI taxonomy): Eukaryota > Metazoa > Arthropoda > Insecta > Phasmatodea > Phasmatidae > Clitarchus > Clitarchus hookeri. The sequence continues at coordinate 567,046 of NQII01000462.1, read as the reverse complement.
AATTCATTTCTGAAGTACAGAGGTTGTCATGAAGTGGCCTTTTAAATTTTTTTCGCGTACATTTTCTAAAACTCGTTCAGATATTTTTGATATTCAAACGAAGTGGTTTTGAAAAAGTAATATTCATGAAAACTGTGTTAAAAGTTGTATGAAATGCCGTCTCTCATTACATAGAACTACTGCGTTTTTCTTCTCTCTCTCTCTCTCTCTCTCTTTGCTATATTTTTTATTATTCGTATGGTACGTTAATGTTTAATATCAGCTAGTCCTGATGGAAACAAGTATTTCTTTTTGAAATTCTCATTAGTTTTTGAAAAATGCTTACTCGAATATTTTATGGAATTTAACATCGAACAGAGTTTCCAGGAAGAGATTTTTTGTTCTTAGAATCACACTCTACACGTCCATCGTGTTTCTCATTTTCTTTCAGTTATTCGTAATACCTTTCGTTTTGGTTGGATAGCCATTTACTCTATGTTATAGTTAAATATGAAGGGAAAATCTAATTGTGTTTGAAATATTTTGCCTGAAGTGTTTCTAAATTTAATGTAGTGCATAAAAAAAAAAGTAAAATGAGTCATATGAGATGTTTGTGTATTATATTTTGCATGCATTGCGTATTTTATTTTGAGTGTCTGATTTGAAATGCGGAAACATTAGTGTTGCCTCTCAACATAGCCAGATGTGTAATAGTTTGAAGCATTCTTTTAATAAATAAAATAAATTTTCTTTCAACTTAAACTCATATATAAAATGAAATTAAAGTTTGTCATGATAAATAATTTAACCACCTTCCATGTAGTAGTACAAATTCAAATTGCAATGAATACACCACAAAACTAGTAAGTACTGCTGTATTCTTAATATTCAGTAAAGGAATTTTATCAGTCCTGTCACTGAAAATTGCATAATAAATATCTGGTGTTCTAGATTTCAAACATTTGAAATTGGACCGTGTTTTGCAACAAAAAAACCAGACAACTGAAAAAAATTAAAAATAACGTTGCAAAACCCAGTATATCACCTTACTGAGAGGTGTGTTGGTTTTCAGAGGCTCTAAGAATAGAGGAAAAAAATATGGCATTGGGGATTAGAGTAATAAGTAACTAGATTATTTATGACAACAACAAAGCCAAACCCTAAACTTGACATTATTGAGTGCTGAAGTTGGTTAGGCGATAGATGAGTTTGGAGCTTTGCTGCAATGCACGGGCGGGGGAGACGAGAGATCCAAGCGAAAACTCGCCGACCAGAGGCATCGTCCAGCACCATTCCCACGTGCGAAAATTTGGGAGCGGGCCCACCGGAAATTGAACCCAGTTCGCCTTGGTTGGAATCGAGTAGTCTGATAAATACTACACCACCGCGGGGCCCGACAACATTGCGGATTGGTTTCTTGTTGCATAACGCTGTCCCATTTATCGGAGTCTCGGTAAACGCTTCCTAACTCCACGCTGCCCTGCGGATGGATCACGACGTTCAACGTTGTCCTGGGTACACTCGGACTACTTCGCAGTCATGCCTGTCTGGTAGACGGCCACGTAGACTACCGATATCCGTGCACGCGCGCGTATACACACACACATACGCACACGCGTTTCATAGTAGTAGTCTGTCCCTATACTCAGCGCTTTCGTAACGGTCACTAGAATCGTCTCTCAGCTCCCACCCTCAGTAGACATGGCTGCAGGCCACAGTTTAGATGTGCGACATTGCTTGCGAGAGTTTAGGCGCGAGGGTGAATGGAGTGAAGAGATTTGGGCGGCTCTTAAAATTGAGGTCTTGAGAGCCGATGAAGGTGAAGCGAGGTGAAGGTGAGTAAGGAGTAGCGCCGGAATGAAAGGGCCCCGACGGGAATCGAGTCCGATTCGCCTTGGTAGGAGGCGAGTGGTCTAAGCACTACACCACCGTGGCCCCTAGGTGCGAGGGCTGGTGTGTGTGAGTTTGTGATATATATTTGCATATCCTCGCCAAATGATTCAACACCTTCGTTGCCAAGCGGTGTTGAGACTTTTATCAGAACGGAAATACATACTAAAATAATTCTAATTCCTGAACTTATCAAGACATAATTGTACACTTCGTAATATTTCATTTACTTCTATAGGGGATACTTGTTATTTTTCTTGAATGACTATTTATAATGTTATTTCAAATAATATATTAATTTATATACTATATGAAATATTATTCATGTAGTATCTATAATAGTATGTTCTAGCTTAGATAGGGAAGGAGTCTTCATTTTGTGAGCTTTGTATTGGCAAGAGAGTCGTACCGGAGTTCTAAAAATATGAATTTCATTGTAGACTCGCTATTAAATTGTCATCAAGAACGAATTGCCGGTCGAAGGACGTAAACTTCGTCTAATGAGACCTTCCAAATCCGTTGTCCCACTTAGTAACACAAAAGTGACAAATAAACATAATTTTGTATGTTCACAATTGTGAATCATTGCGTTGTTGGATAATCTGATTACCTAACTGCATTTAGTTTTAAAACTTTCTCCTCCGTTTTCGTGCCACAATTACGGTTGGATACTCTGACTGTATATTATGCCAAATTAGGTTCATTTGAACAAAACCTTATAAACCAGAATTTCTCGATTAATAACGAAAAATGAGAAAATTCAGTTTGATCAACGATGTCGAACTTACGACGCAAAAACATGCAAGTTATTTTGGGACCTTCGTAAATCTGTTTGGAGCTAACATTATCTTTGTTACATCCGTACAACATAATTCGGTATGTGTTATATAATAATATGTGATTAAATTTATGTCACGATTCTTATTTGGTGGACTTTTTATTGCTGCACGGTGTCCCTGCAGAAATGAGCACATTATACTGTAGTGAAGTAAGATTGCCGTTCAAATTTTGACCGTTGTACAGGTACCCTTAAAGAAGCTGTGTGGCATTTTGCGAACGGATTTGCAGGAATGAATATGGAACGGAGTTAATTTAGATTTTTAGTTTCTTCAACTACACTAGAGTTGTGAGAAATTTTATTATGTATTTTTGTGTAACGAAAATTTTGTTGAAAGTTTATGCGAAACGCAGTCCCGGACGGTTTGCTTTGATTCGATTGTGCAGAGTTGAATTAGGTATTTAAATCTCTATGCTCTCAGCTGAAAAGGTTATTTGACAGTCGTATTAGAGAAATTTTCAAATAAAAGGGTATTATTCTAGCAGAAAGTACCGACGTGTTGCAGTACCGTTCCTCTTATTTGGTGAAAGTTGAATATAAGTGTTCCGTTCCTTTTCCCGAGAAGAGATGATGGAGGTTACTTGCTGCTTATTGGAAAGAAACAGCAGTATCGAATGTAAAACTTCGTTAAGTTGACAGAATGGACCTGGCCTATTTCTCGTAGCAGTAGTGGGAGTTACCCATTCGTTATTTAGTTTTAGTAGCCAAGTTTTTATGGTTTATAATTTTGCACCGAAATTGGCTTTACGTGCTCCAGTGGAATAGTTACGGAAAACGATACAGGTGCGTACCCTATCAGGAAACGGAGATATGTTATTGTATAATCCAAACGTATGCTTTAAATATAACAACAACAAAATAATTGCGTTTCAACTACCAAATATGTTATTTTATAGCCCATATACAAAAATTAATTCTGTTGCGCTAAACAAACTTAGCTTCTTTCAACAGAACCTTTTTGTTAGTGTGGACCAATCTTTACCATGGGTGAGAGATCTGGTGAACGCATAGGCCAAGGAAGCGGTGTGACGTGGTGGTCGTTCAGGAACCGTCGGAAAATGTGTGCCTCATGCGGTCGTGCATTGTCCTGTTGGTATAGAGTCCCAGTCTGACTCTAAAGATAGGGGACAACAACAGGCTTCAGCACCTCCGCGGTGTAATGGTCGCTGGTTGACATACCAGCGCGGCGATGGGGACTAGGCGCGAGCGGGAGTTGAGTCCGACGGAATCCCATACCATAACTAAGGTGTTTGGCCGGTGTGAGGGTGCGTGAACCAGAACTCGGTCAGGCGTGCGCCACGGCGCGACCAGACACGGATGCGACCATAGTGGCATTGCAACCAAAACCGAACTTCGTAGAAGAAGACGTTGGCATGCCATTTGTCCATCCAGGCTCGGCGTTTCACGCGCCATCACAGTTGCAGGCGTCTATGGCGAACCGCAACAATAGGCGCCTCAACAAGATGCCCTCGTGCTAGAGAGGGCAGCAAACCGTGAACGCGGGCACAGATTTATGTGTCTCATACCTGGATTCCTGAGCGAAGGTGTTTGATGTGATTGTGCTTTCTGAAATCGCCATGCGTACCAGACGCCTGTCCTAACGTTCGTCGGTGCGACGGGGCCGTTGACTTCCTGCACGTCGCTCAGTCCGTCCCTCCTTAAGCTATTGAGTCCATGTCCTTTTCACTACGGTTACCTTTCTTCTAACGTGAGAACCAATTTCACGGTAGGATAATCCACATTCCTGATAGGCCACGATTCTTCTGCGTCTAAGGCGGGAAACTGACCGTATGATTTTCTTTTTCTTCGATACGGCATGCTCGCTCTATTTTTGCACGCAAACGGCAGGGAAACGCAGCTCTCCGATCTCTTCATNTTTTTCTTCGATACGGCATGCTCGCTCTATTTTTGCACGCAAACGGCAGGGAAACGCAGCTCTCCGATCTCTTCATATGCACTGCCTATTAGTGTCGCCATTAGTGCACGTGCTGCGCCACTAGGCTGAACAACTGATCTCGTCATTTTCCTACTTTGTTCTACGCATTCCCCTAATGTGGCGTCCTTCAGGCACGTCCTTCTTGGTGCAGCAATTTTAATGTTCAACAGTTTATTTTAATGGCAAAGTAAAAGCATAAGTTTACAGTCGTNGTCCTTCTTGGTGCAGCAATTTTAATGTTCAACAGTTTATTTTAATGGCAAAGTAAAAGCATAAGTTTACAGTCGTTTATACGGCATTCAATCATACCACACCACAGGAGCGTACGTCACATTAAAAATAATTTAAAAGTTCGGGAAGTATAGTATTGACTGCGTTATTATTAATCTGTGTTGTCATTGCTGTAAACACCAAAAAGTGAGGCTTAGACGAAATATATTTCTGCGTTTCATTTTCCAGAAGGTTTACTTTAGCTCACCTCTGAAAGACTAAAAATTATGTTTTGTATTCAGACCTTTATTAGGCGCATTTACACGGAAAAACAAAACTCAGACAGTACAGACTGTCAGTATAAGGTCTGACGATATCCCGGTCATGCATGGCTGAGCACTATTCCTTTCGACGGTGCGACCACAATGCCATTTCGCCAACACGGCAGGTGTCCCTTATTCAACTGCTCTTGAGTGAATTATAGCGGATGCAAAGGGACACAAAAACGTCTCCTCTTTCTAGGTAGTGACATGCATACGGCAAGTAATAAATTGCAGATATTCAAATTATGTTTAAACATATTTTAAAATAATATGCTTCCTCCTGTTGATCGATTCTTTCCATTAATTAGATATTCAGAACCAGGAGTATAATATAGCTTTGTAACATCATCATTCCACTGACTTCCTAGTACAAACATTGAGCAGGGTAAACACTAATACTCACACATGTTTGTACATTTTAACGTTGATAACCTAGTTAAATATGTAAAGGCCTATAGTTAAAATCATTTTGGCAAGGTTACTATATTTACACGGAAAAACAAAACTCACGTGCTATATTCCCCAGTTTGGTTCACTACATTTTCTACCAAAATGCTTGAAGTAAGCAAAAAGCTTAAGGATGTAGAGAAGAACGATCAATCTCGGACGTAATCTCTAACCAGAGAGGAAACTGTGTCAACAGTAATTCTCCAATACAATAGCCATTGTTCACTATACTTTCAGAGCTTTGAATGTGCTGCAGCAAACTCCGCACCACTCCAACGTTAACTTCAACCAAAAATCATTTAGCATACGAATTTCAGCATGACTTGAATTGAAATTCTGCTCAGTTATTCTGAAGACACGAGTCATTTGTAACGATACCAGTGGCGAGCATGTAAAAATTAAACAACTACAGTTAAACTTATTTAAGATATGCTAAAAAATCCTTCCTTTCCCAATTCACTACTAACATTATAGAATATATGGCTGACAGTGTTTGCCTCATTATATCGTAGTTACGGGGAAAAAAATATTTTTCAAATACTTGCTACGTTCGTTGCCAGTGTCTTTAAAGTTGATTCTGACAACAGACTAAATATGAGGTTAGACAGATATTCTATTTCTGCTCTCGTCCCGAACATTGACTCAAGAACTGCCAAAAGAAGTGTCAGAATCACGTGTTCAAGTTACGACGCTCCTTTTATTTATGGGGCCCCGATGGCTGAGCGGTTAGCCTATTCGCCTCCCACCAAGGCAAACCTGGTTCAATCCCCGGCCGGGCCACTCCCGGATCCTCGCATGTGAGAATCTTGATCGGCGGGTTTGCTCGGTGATCTCCCGATTCCCCCACCCTTTCATTCTGGCGTTGCTAATACTCACCTCAATCACCTTCATCGGCTCTCAAAACCTCGCTCTTAAGAGCAGCCGACATATATTCACTCACTCACCCACTCACTCATTTTGCTTACAATTGGTTTTACAACAAAAATAAATACATTTTGCGTAAATTGATTACATCGTCAGAAATAGTGTACTATCATACCAAGACATCTATTTGAGTAAACAATTTACTAACCATAGTTTAGTACGCGATTTTGACAGTTGTATGATGTGATCAACTAGGATTCCAATTAGAATCCCGGATAAGGCATATCTTTTACACGTTTTGGGCATGTTAGTTATTTAAGTCGCGCCAATATAAGCTTTGCGGCTTAAAAGCGTGAACGTAAATAAGTCGTATAATTTTCTTGAACAACCGATTCTAAAGTTTTCCATTTAACGCTGTGCTAGCCATAGCAGGGGTCCAGCTACAGCCACACATATCCTGATATTATGACTCCTTCTCAATCGCTATATTGTATCTTTTCACTGTTTTTTAATGCTGGTTATGGTTTTAATTTGAAAATGCTATAATTCCTCTACAATGTTTAGATAGTTACCTTANGAATTATAGCGGATGCAAAGGGACACAAAAACGTCTCCTCTTTCTAGGTAGTGACATGCATACGGCAAGTAATAAATTGCAGATATTCAAATTATGTTCAAACATATTTTAAAATAATATGCTTCCTCTTGCTGATCGATTCTTTCCATTAATTAGATATTCAGAACCAAGAGTATAATATAGCTTTGTAACATCATTCCACTGACTTCCTAGTACAAACATTGAGCAGGGTAAACACTAATACTCACACATGTTTGTACATTTTAACGTTGATAACCTAGTTAAATATGTAAAGGCCTATAGTTAAAATCATTTTGGCAAGGTTACTATATTTACACGGAAAAACAAAACTCACGTGCTATATTCCCCAGTTTGGTTCACTACATTTTCTACCAAAATGCTTGAAGTAAGCAAAAAGCTTAAGGATGTAGAGAAGAACGATCAATCTCGGACGTAATCTCTAACCAGAGAGGAAACTGTGTCAACAGTAATTCTCCAATACAATAGCCATTGTTCACTATACTTTCAGAGCTTTGAATGTGCTGCAGCAAACTCCGCACCACTCCAACGTTAACTTCAACCAAAAATCATTTAGCATACGAATTTCAGCATGACTTGAATTGAAATTCTGCTCAGTTATTCTGAAGACACGAGTCATTTGTAACGATACCAGTGGCGAGCATGTAAAAATTAAACAACTACAGTTAAACTTATTTAAGATATGCTAAAAAAATCTTCCTTTCCCAATTCATTACTAACTTTATAGAATATATGGCCGACAGTGTTTGCCTCATAATATCGTAGTTACGGGGAAAAAAATATTTTTCAAATACTTGCTACGTTCGTTGCCAGTGTCTTTAAAGTTGATTCTCACAACAGACTAAATATAAGGTTAGACAGATTTTCTATTTCTGCTCTCGTCCCGAACATTGACTCAAGAACTGCCAAAAGATGTGTCAGAATCACGTGTTCAAGTTACGACGCTCCTTTTATTTATGGGGCCGTGATGGCTGAGCGGGTAGCCTATTCGCCTCCCACCAAGGCAAACCGGGTTCAATCCCCGGCCGGGTCACTCCCGGATCCTCGCATGTGAGAATCGTGATCGGCGG
>NQII01000462.1:452271-558809 GCA_002778355.1 Clitarchus hookeri | reverse complement strand
TTAAGAGCAGCCGACATATATTCACTCACTCACCCACTCACTCATTTTGCTTACAATTGGTTTTACAACAAAAATAAATACATTTTGCGTAAATTGATTACATCGTCAGAAATATTGTACTAGCATACCAAGACATCTATTTGAGTAAACAATTTACTAACCATAGTTTAGTACGCGATTTTGACAGTTGTATGATGTGATCAACAAGGATTCCAATTAGAATCCCGGATAAGGCATATCTTTTACACGTTTTGGGCATGTTAGTTATTTCAGTCGCTCCAATATAAGCTTTGCGGCTTAAAAGCGTGAACGTAAATAAGTCGTATAATTTTCTAGAACAACCGATTCTAAAGTTTTCCATTTAACGCTGTGCTAGCCATAGCAGGAGTCCAGCTACAGCCACACATATCCTGGTATTATGACTCCTTCTCAATCGCTATATTGTATCTTTTCGCTGTTTTTTAATGCTGGTTATGGTTTTAATTTGAAAATGCTATAATTCCTCTACAATGTTTAGATAGTTACCTTANGCTGTTTTTTAATGCTGGTTATGGTTTTAATTTGAAAATGCTATAATTCCTCTACAATGTTTAGATAGTTACCTTACACTTAGCTTAAACACCTGAATAATATACGTGGTATTACGACGCGTAAAATAATTATATCAGATGGCCTAATATAAAAATATATATTCAACTTGATATTGCATTGAATGCAATACAAATACACATTAATATTTTATAGAAGTAACGCCCGGACTGAAAGGCAAGTTAAGTAGTTAAAAACATTTTTCTTCTCGTGAGCGTAAGAATGATTAATCATTGAAATTTAGGAATTTTGGCATTTTTCGCTGCAGTGTGATAGTAAGATTGGGTATTTAATTTTACTTGCTGACAGAGCACAGGTTGTTGCTTATTGCATTTTCTATAACCGGTTTTGTTCGATCCCGATTGCTGAAGTCGCCTGCAGTTGCACAAGAACAGTTTCAAAATTTAGGGTTGTTGGGGAGTGGAGTTTACAGTTTTAGACCTAGTGTTGAAGAAAACTACCGACTATAATTTCAAAGTTTGCAGAACATTATGAAGGAGTGGGGGGAAGTGACATTCGGGAATGTTTGATTAACTGCGCACACACTCTCCATTTAATACAGACAAACACTGTTTGGAAAATGGGAAAGTAAATATTTTACGCAGACACATATTCAGCNACACTCTCCATTTAATACAGACAAACACTGTTTGGAAAATGGGAAAGTAAATATTTTACGCAGACACATATTCAGCCTATTCAGTGGCGGCCATTTATTTTATTTTATGCGTTTCGTTCAAATATTTCGCGAAATATGTATTTCATTATTTTGAATTTGACAACAATAGTAATTCAGGCTCTAGACGCTAGAATAAATTTACTTTTAAGGTACTTAACCGTGATTAAGGTAGTGTAAGAAGGGATGTGCAGAGACGAGGACAGCGTTGTACCCGAGCTAGTAGGACTTTATCATTTTAGGGTAAGATCAAACGACNAGTAGGACTTTATCATTTTAGGGTAAGATCAAACGACAAAAAAAAATTTCTGCTGCGCACACGGTAAAATTTTGCGGGTAATAAGAAATTTTTTGCTGCACAATTTTTAAAGTTACTTAAGAGTAAGGAGCTTATACATTTTTGCTAGGTGGTGGGTACGAATGCTGTGTTGTATATACATTACCAAATTTAGAAGTTATAATGTACCCCTACCCCCCTCTTCCACCACTACACTATTCCCACGTCGCTGATTGCCTGTATTGTCGCCCGCACTAAATAATTACCTGTTTCTTCTCAGTAGCTGCTAATTAGAAAAATATCGAAAACAGTGAATGTGTAACAATTTAATTAATTCCGGGAATTTAATGTGTGTGCTTGGTCGTACAAAACATTTTTATACGCAATCTCTTAAATATAAGACGAGGTAATAAAAGTAATGAACCCAAAATGTGAGGGATCAATCCTTGTTACGAAAGATATAAAGGAATCCAATGTGACAAGTGAGAAGAATCCGTGCGTAAACTGCTTTACTCGCAGATTTCCCGTTGCTGCAGCGATGTTAACGTTACGATACTCGTTCACATTTTGTGCAGAAGAAGATGGGTGAAGTATGAATCACATCACTTGTAACTCACCGTACATAAAATAGCTGCTAAGAGAGCATGTATTCTGAGAAATGTTTCGTTACCTTTTTTTATTGCAGCTGTTTCGCAAATATTTTAGAAATTTTAATGTTACCTTTGCAAATGATTTTCAGGAATCACACTGGCCATACTGAGAGAAAGCAACAGCTCGCTGTGACGAAAGTCATGGGTTTAGGTGCATTTTGTTGAAAACTAAATACTCTCGTTCTCTTGAAGCTAATAAGCTAATACAATATTTACGAAGGATTTTTTGTGCAAGATGTATTTCCGGTTGTCGTCATCATCTACATATAATTTTAGGATACACTACCATTTTAAAAATATGTTCAGCTAATCAATCTGGTTCACGTGAACTTCATGTAGGTTACGATATGGTAAAACGAATGAAATGTTTGAAGTGAAGAATCATGTGCTTAGCTGGACAAATTTGATATCCTAAAGCGTATATATTGATTTTGAATTTCTGTTAGCAACGAAATCAACTGTGTCAAGTGCAGGCATTCATTTAGTTCGTTGTACAGTAATCGGGTCATCTGTCTTGCTTTGAATATACAACTCGAAAGCTGGGTTATAATTTCTGTGACAATCATGATAGCAGCAGTGTTTGTGAGTGCATTTAGCGAAATGTCATACTGGTACAAACAATCCCAGTGGGACAGTTTCAAAAGAAAACAAAAAGAAATGGAATGATGAAAAGTGGATATATAACTACGTAACAGACACCTAATGATTTTGTTATAAAACTTAAATCATTACTTGTATATAGTTAATCACTTTGACCGAGTCAGATACTTGTGTACCTGGTTTGAATCCAGTTCAAGCCCTCGGTTTTCATTTTTTAAATTCTATTAAACCAAATACTACTGCACCTCAATTCATACAAATTTTTGGTTTGAGCCAACGAAATCTTACACGTTTATAGCAACGAAACAATAACAGCTAAATACTTTGGTTTTAAAAACAAGCTATTTAACTACTCCTATAAAACAATTATTTTTTTTGCACCAAACAATTTTTTTTTACTAAACAAAACTATTATTAATTGCAGCATGTCCCAGTAACATTGGCATTTATATATAAAGGTAGTTCGATGTCTTATCGTCGTTGTTTAAGTCTGCAGATGGCTGATTTATGTAATTTAGATTCTTATTGTTTTATCTTCTTATATTATAAGTATTTTCATATTAGCACTGTATTTGTATTCCTCTCATTATCACTTGACCGGTACGCGAATAACGCTATCGAGTGCATAACGCGATCGAGCGCATGACAAGGTCAATTTTACAAAAAACCGGACGGGAAAAATAGCAGAGATATAAGAAGTGATCGATTGACTGCGAACATCCTGTAGTAATCACTTCTCTGCTGCCGTATACAACCAAGCGCCAACCACGTTATAGCGGAGAATTCGTCCAACATTTGTTTTCACTTAGAAGGTTCTTAGGGCAGCGTTTACCCGAGGAAGTTCTGCTTCTTATATGTCCTTAGCCACATTCTCAGTGGCGCTTTCTTCAATGTGTAGTAGTTGACTTCATTTTTATAGCAACACGCATATAACCGATTTCGGTTCCTCCTCAGGGCTTGGAAAACGGCATGCGCTAAGAAACCATACTGTAACTTCTTGGCAAAGTTTTATTTATATTTACTTTTTACATGCATTTTAATTATGTTGTAAATATAATTATTGTAGATATTTAGAAAACAAAAGAAATTGTAGTTATGTTGTACCAACGGATTAATGATTATACTTCCATTTAATTCCCATACCTACGATGGTTTTTCGGAAATTAAGGTCCTATTTCTTATAAAAAATAATCAATTACAGATTTTTTCAAAAAAAAATTTTTCAAAAAACTTTTTTATTTAATTCCTTGCAGGTTTCTCTACTTTTTCTACATAGTTTCCACATTTGTTTAAACATTTGTCATAACGTTCTACAAGCTTTTGTATGCCTAAGTCATAGACGTCTGCCGCCTGTGAAGATAACCAGTCTGTAACGGTTTCTTTCACCTCTTCAACTGTGGCGAAGCGCTTGCCTACCTAAAGGAGTTTGCCTTTAGATAGGTGTAGGGGGTGTGGTTTCCCCAGTAACTTTCTTCTCTTAGAGTGCTTGGTGTTATTGAGGCTCTTATGCGGTCTGTGCCTACCCGCACTCTCTTCGGCTCGCTTATGTGATGGCGATGATTCTGCCACTCAACAAAACAGTTTACCCATGTCCCGTGATTACAGTGGTCTTTGGACATTTCCTTGTTTTCTTTGCTTATGTTCAATTGGTAGGATGGTGGGTGGATTGCCGTGCCCGGTATTTTTCTATACNACAAGCTTTTGTATGCCTAAGTCATAGACGTTTGCCGCCTGTGAAGATAACCAGTCTGTAACGGTTTCTTTCACCTCGTCAACTGTGGCGAAGCGCTTGCCTACCTAAAGGAGTTTGCCTTTAGATAGGTGTAGGGGGTGTGGTTTCCCCAGTCACTTTCTTCTCTTAGAGTGCTTGGTGTTATTGAGGCTCTTTTGCGGTCTGTGCCTACCCGCACACTCTTCGGCTCGCTTATGTGATGGCGATGATTCTGCCACTCAACCAAACAGTGTACCCATGTCCCGTGATTACAGTGGTCTTTGGACATTGCCTTGTTTTCTTTGTTTATGTTCAATTGGTAGGATGGTAGGTGGATTGCCGTGCCCGGTATTTTTCTATGCTGTGTGATCTGAGTGTTATGTTTTGTTGTGTTAATTTGTGTTAGTCTGGTGGGCCTTGCATTCGCCAGCCGGTCGCTGTCAACCAAAGGAACGTGCCTTTCCTCCCCTCGTGGGTCTGAGGGCGTGGGTGACAGCCACGACCTGGGGCCCGCTAGGGCGAGTGATAGCTAGCAGCGCCTTATAAGGGGGGGGGGAAGTGACCACTCCTATGCGAGGGAGTGTTGCCACCTCCTCCCCCCCCCGTAATAGGCCTGCGTGTCATGGTTGGTAGGTGGTCTCTCTGGGAGCTTTTAGGTCCTTCTTCTCCTATCTTCAAGAAGTGAGGGATGTCTATCTTCCTGTTCCTGACTTCCCCTGATCAACACTTCTACCGGCTGGCGCCTGCTCGACCTTGGACCTCTATTACCATTTTGAGTTGTTATTATCATTAACCTATCCTTTTCTGGCGAATTTAAGGCTTATTTTCCGACACCCTTCATCTATTAAGTGATACCAATAGGCAAGAATACCTCAAATTAGTGGAACAAGTGAAAATCGCTCGACGCCAAGTCTGGACTGTACGGTGGGTGGTCAAACTGTTCCCATCCAAAAGATCCGATCAGATTTTGGGTGTGAATGGCAGAATGGGGTCTGGCATTGTCATGCAGCAACAAAACTCTAGATGTCAGAAGGCCACGTCGCTTATTTCATATTGCACGTCTAAGTTTAGTCAGGGTAGCGCAGTAAGCGGCTGCACTGATTGTTGTCCCTTGCTGCATAAACTTGACTAACATGACTCCATGTCTATCCCAAAACACGGTTGCCATAACCTTGTGTGTTGAGATTGTCCGCTTGACTTTGACTGGTGATGTCGGGTGACGCCATTCCATTGACTGACGTTTAGACTCTGGGGTCATGTGAGAAATCCTTGTTTCGTCCCTTGTGACAATCTTCTCTAAACATTGATCACCTTCCTTATGATATCGGTCCAAAACATCAGGAGCACAAGCCATTATTTTCATTTGGTGTTCCTCAGTAAGCAGCCTGGGAACCCAACGTGTGCACAATTTGCGAAATTGCAAATTTTCAGAGACAATTTTGTGCAAAGTGGTTCTACCCACATTCAGAAATTCCAATGCTAAAGTTGAAATTGTGAATCGCCGGTCTTCACGGATTTTTTCGTCCACGGCTTTGACCAAATCTTCTGTGATAACTGATTGTCAGCCTGATCGCGGTTCATCATGGACATTTTCCCGTTCGTCCTTGAAAGCTCTCACCCATTTACGCATTTTGCTGTCACTCATCGCATTGGGGCCATACACTTACTTGACTTATCTGTCGATGAACTTCCTCTGCTGAAACGTTCCTTGCCGTTAAAAACCGAATCACTGACCGTATTTCACAGTCGGTGGGCTGATCAATTGTTTTAAACATTTTGAACTTACACTGTNGAAACAAAATTTTAGCGCATGTCTGCTCCGGTTTCACTTCCAAATTGATAAGTTCTTGATTAAACAGTTACGGATAATATTTTATAGTTAACATTTTAGAATATCATAAAGTTTAACAAAAAACTTTTAATTCATAAATGTTTTAATTAGTGTCACTAACAATCGTTATGAAAATCTACTTTATTATATGTTTCTGTTAGGTTTTCACATTATAAATTTCTCTCCATCTAAAATATACAACATTCATTTGAGCAAAAAAAATTTTATTCCACCTCACAGAAACGTGCATGTTTTAAATCATAATCCCAGTAATAGAACTTGCTTTCAGATACGAAAAAGTTAGTTTATTATGCAATGTAAGAAATAGAAAATATTACTTTATTCACCAGCAGCTGAGTTTGACTGTTATTAAATGCAGTAGTCCACATGTCCTTAAAACCATACTTTATGATTTCTTGTGCACAGTTTTTAACTTTTGTTTTTGTCATGTCATATTTCTTCAAAGGCGTTTGGTTATTCGTGATTTTAAATGCAAAGCATCTTACCTGCTTCTCGTTTCCTGCTCGCCAGACCGATGTCGCGAAGGACAGTTTTCCTACAGCACACGTGTTGGTGAGGATACAAATGTAAATGCGATAATAGCCTTGGAAGGAGGGGGAGAGAAGGCAATGTGAGACAAAGTTTTCGGACAACTTTGGAGGGACCCGCAGCTTGCAGAGCGCTCTTCATGAATGACAATGTCCTACCCTGCCGTGGCTCCAAAAACACCTCTGACACACGCGCTGAGCTATGAATGTCATTGACCTACATCCTCCACGTTCACTATGGCATTGTTGCTTTAGGGAACGTTCGTTATTTTGTTGCAATTCAGCCCGTCNACTGTTGCTTTAGGGTACGTTCGTTATTTTGTTGCAATTCAGCCCTCTACAGATTGTACCCTTCTACATCTCTTCAGGAATATATATATATAGCGCAGTAGGTAAACCTTTACTCGTGGTGAGGTATGTCTACCTACCTAGGTTTGTGTGCACTATTCAAAATATTGATATATGATTTTCCAAGACAAATTGATGAAACGAATCTATAAAAAACATTATATCGTTTATAGTCCTTTCACGGTTACTTCACACTTCCCGTAGCCCTGCTGAAGTTCTACATCCAGAATATTCCTCCGCCTCGTGCAAACGAAGCTTAACTAAGTCTGTAAAATTACACCAAAGGAACAACGCACTGCATTCGTGCGCACTCTGAGTAATAATATTATACATATGAACTGTCTCTATTTACGCATTACCAGAACACGTGTTTTCTCATTGTATTTCATTCAAATCAATTGAATATTAATTGTTATAATTTATATATAAAATACAAATAAAATTTTTGTATAACCACGAATAACGTACCTTTATGAACACAAGTATAAAATGCTTGTCAAGCATGGCATATTTGGGGAACAACGCCATACACGGGGTGTTCAAAAATCTCGGGAGTCTAAATACCCCTCCTTCGTAATGAAATAACGAAAATGTGAAACCACCACAAGACTNCTGTAAACAGCACACTGCAACAATACCAATGCAAATGGCGTCGTTTGACGAGCAAGGCATGCCGGGAGTAGGTGCGAATGCGCGTTACAATGTTCGCGCGACATTCGATTAACTACGGCGATTAGTACCTTACTTTCCGAATGACCCTCGTACAATGAGACGGGCGTATGCTATTTTCCATACAGCCAAGTAGTATTTTGTTAATAAACACGTCACGTAATATTTGGTCGCCGAGCTTTAGATTCTTTATTCAGATCCCAACAAACGCGCAGACACGAGCCAGACTCAGACCAGTAAAAACTTGCCTAGCTAACTTATGCATCCGATGCTGGCCCGATGTCTGTTGACGGGATTGGGCCGACATGATTACGGAACGTCAGCCAATTGTTCACCGACAGTGGCAAAAAATACTCCAGATGTTGACAGGCAAGATACAAAAACGCTATATAGAGTTTATTTATTGTTTGACCCTGAATTCAAGGACGATGTGTTATTTTGTCATACATTTGAATTTATTCTCTTTCATAATGAGTTTTTTCTTGCAACAGTAAAATTGTTTGAAGTGGAGGAGCCGCGAACTGGCAAACCTATCGAGATATATGGTAAACTGTATGTTAAATTTTATATGTGCGTAATCCCGATGCGTACAAATAACTACTCGAGCAAGAAGACATCACAAAATATCTTTCCCGAGTTAAAGACGCTTGTCTTTAAATAGATACTCCAATTGAATAATTCAGATATTTTCTGGTACTGAATAGGTAAAAAACTGCTGTATCGGAATCGGCCCAGAACTTTCTGTAAGATGTTGGCGATGGATTGGCTGCGAGATATTAGGCCGATATACTTACTGTGATATTAATTTGCTATCATAATAAATATATGACCCCATTGTATTTATCGTAAATGCTAACAATCTGTCTCTAAAAAGACGTCGTACCAATAAAAATATTTCTCTTTGAGCCTACTTCGTACACTAGCCGACAGTACTGGTATCGGACCGACAAGTTGTGTTTGCTGGGATTAATAGAAAAGAAACAAAATTTTAGCGCATGTCTGCTCCGGTTTCACTTCCAAATTGATAAGTTCTTGATTAAACAGTTACGGATANGAAACAAAATTTTAGCGCATGTCTGCTCCGGTTTCACTTCCAAATTGATAAGTTCTTGATTAAACAGTTACGGATATTATTTTATAGTTAACATTTTAGAATATCATAAAGTTTAACAGAAAACTTTTAATTCATAAATGTTTTAATTAGTGTCACTAACAATCGTTATGAAAATCTACTTTATTATATGTTTCTGTTAGGTTTTCACATTATAAATTTCTCTCCATCTAAAATATACAACATTCATTTGAGCAAAAAAAATTTTATTCCACCTCACAGAAACGTGCATGTTTTAAATCATAATCCCAGTAATAGAACTTGCTTTCAGATACGAAAAAGTTAGTTTATTATGCAATGTAAGTAATAGAAAATATTACTTTATTCACCAGCAGCTGAGTTTGACTGTGATTAAATGCAGTAGTCCACATGTCCTTAAAACCATACTTTATGATTTCTTGTGCACAGTTTTTAACTTTTGTTTTTGTCATGTCATATTTCTTCAAAGGCGTTTGGTTATTCGTGATTTTAAATGCAAAGCATCTTACCTGCTTCTCGTTTCCTGCTCGCCAGACCGATGTCGCGAAGGACAGTTTTCCTACAGCACACGTGTTGGTAAGGATACAAATGTAAATGCGATAATAGCCTTGGAAGGAGGGGGAGAGAAGGCTATGTGAGACAAAGTTTTCGGACAACTTTGGAGGGACCCGCAGCTTGCAGAGCGCTCTTCATGAATGACAATGTCCTACCCTGCCGTGGCTCCAAAAACACCTCTGACACACGCGCTGAGCTATGAATGTCATTGACCTACATCCTCCACGTTCACTATGGCATTGTTGCTTTAGGGAACGTTCGTTATTTTGTTGCAATTCAGCCCGTCTACAGATTGTACCCTTCTACATCTCTTCAGGAATATATATATATATTCGAAACGAGCGCAGTAGGTAAACCTTTACTCGTGGTGAGGTCTGTCTACCTACCTAGGTTTGTATGCACTATTCAAAATATTGATATATGATTTTCCAAGACTAATTGATCAAACGAATCTATAAAATATAATTATATCGTTTATTGTCCTTTCACAGTTACTTCACACTTCCCGTAGCCCTGCTGAAGTTCTACATCCAGAATATTCCTCCGCCTCGTGCAAACGAAGCTTAACTAAGTCTGGAAAATTACACCAAAGGAACAACGCACTGCATTCGTGCGCACTCTAAGTAATAATATTATACATATGAACTATCTCTATTTACGCATTACCAAAACACGTATTTTCTCATTGTATTTCATTCAAATCAATTGAATATTAATTGTTATAATTTAAATATAAAATACCAATAAAATTTTTGTAAACCCACGAATAACGTACTTTTATGAACACAAGTATAAAATGCTTGTCAAGCACGGCATATTTGGGGAACAACGCCATACACGGGGTGATATTTCGAAGGTTTTATTCAAAAATTATGAAGGAAACGCGAATACACAATATTAAAGTAAGTAATACACTTATACTAGGTAGTATTTGTAAACTGAAGGAATGAACTAATAAAAAGTTTCAAGATGCGTTTATGAACTGATTAAAATACATCATCTTGATTTGAAGAAAAATGTGCAATGTATAATAGCAACAGATTAATATGTCAATAAACTAGGTGAGTGGAAATATAGCATTTGCCCGTCAGATATTTTCCTTGTTCAAAAATCTCGGGAGTCTAAATACCCCTCCTTCGTAATGAAATAACGAAAATGTGAAACCACCACAAGACTNTTGTTCAAAAATCTCGGGAGTCTAAATACCCCTCCTTCGTAATGAAATAACGAAAATGTGAAACCACCACAAGACTGCACTGCCTTTAATTTCTCAGAAAGTCGGTATGTTTGTAATACGCTTTGCAGCNTGTTCAAAAATCTCGGGAGTCTAAATACCCCTCCTTCGTAATGAAATAACGAAAATGTGAAACCACCACAAGACTGCACTGCCTTTAATTTCTCAGAAAGTCGGTATGTTTGTAATACGCTTTGCAGCTTGTTCTGACGTTTGATCTGTACCGCGCACTGATGCATCTTATTGATCTTATAATGAGACCATTACTGTAGTGTAATTTTGAAATTTTTATGTATATATGTTCGTAGATGGTCATCTTTAAGTTTCCTCTGAAATTGGTATCGAAATTCGTTTCGTGATTACTCGGTCTCATAACGGATAAAATTCACTGACAGCGGGGGATCTGAAACCCGTATTTTTTTAAATCATTTTTACAGTATCAAAAANAGAAAGTCGGAACGTTTGTAATACGCTTTGCAGCTTGTTCTGACGTTTGATCTGTACCGCGCACTGATGCATCTTATCGATCTTATAATGAGACCATTACTGTAGTGTAATTTTGAAATTTTAATGTATATATGTTCGTAGAAGGTCATCTTTAAGTTTCCTCTGAAATTGGTATAGGTTTTTCTCTATTATTTCTAAACAATATTGAAACGCAAAACTCGCAATACACCAATTTTTTTCACTAACAAAATAAAAACCTTTTAACTTTTTAAAAGTAATAGCCGTTCAAAATAATAGATTTAAAATACCCCTAACAACACAATAGATTATATAGCACATGATCTACATGAATTCGTTGCGTTTTAAATAACCGCGCTTCGCTTCTAACCAAATGAGCGAAATTCGTTTCGTGATTACTCGGTCTCATAACGGATAAAATTCACTGACAGCGGGGGATCTGAAACCCGTGTATTTTTAAATCATTTTTACAGTATCAAAAATTGGAGGAAACCGCTGATACGTCGGTGAATTGGAAGCCTAAAAGACGCAGTAGGCGGAACTTTGCACTTTCCTTTGGTGTTTATAACATAACTTGTTTATTTTAGTTCGTGAGCCATCCCTCAATCACCTTTCCAGCATAAGTCAGACATTATATAAGTGACACTTGTATTTACGCCCAAATGAAATATTAAATTACTGTCACGCCTCCCCTTATTAGAAACACAGCGTGGAATTTTGCTGGCTCAACCCACGTGGAGATGTTTTTACGTTAAAGACACTAAAGTGAAAGGGATCTCTAAGTGCGACATTGGTACCCATTTGAACCTCCTCATCGCCTCTATTGATAAGGGTTTAAAGAGTTGAGAGGTTTTTCACAGTTAATTGAGCACTTTCGAATGCTATCCCTAAGATTAGGGATGTTGAAAAAATATCGATATATCGAAATGACTATATAATATCTACGATATATGGATATAAATCGTCGATATATTTCATGGATATTTTATTTTAATTAATATATTATTCCAGGAATTGGAAATACATTTTTTTAATGGTCTTTTAATAAGCTCTGTTTTTAATACAAAAATTGAATTAAAAATTTACTACGTTTACTTCGGCAACAGGCACCATAAACAGGCGCCACATATTTCTGCAATGCCTCGTGTCCTCGATATGTAATATTCCAAGCAGTATAAATAATATAGATATTTTTCCCGATATCAAAATACCTGCCTAAGATCAACTTATCCTAATTTCCAGTTATTCCGCCTTTTTGCATTGCCTTGGGCCAAATGACATTTATGCATCAGTCAAGTGAAAACGTGACATTGTTGGGAATATATATGCTGTTAATCTAATGTATTTAAAGCAGAAAAACACAAACTTGAATTTTCAATAAATTTTCTATAAACATGACACTCGCAGTACAGTGCCTAGACTTGGAATTATTTTACTTAAATTGCTGCCAACTTCACTGGAAGCCTGCACACCAGTATTTATGGTAGCATATATGTAGTTAAGGGCCAATTATATTTATTTTTAAAATGTTGATTTCAGATATGCTTACTTTATCGGGAACAGGTGTGCAGTCCTCCAATAATGTACGTTTAATTGTAGCAGTTCAGCTGGTGAGCCAATAATTGGTGGTTTAATAAAAAAGGAAATATATTCTCAACGTTTTTAGATGACAGAACATCCTCGTGAAAGTAGCCGGGTTTAAAACTTTAATGGAGTAAAGAACATAACTCTAACAAATGACAGTCATTATATTATTATGAACTGTGCTACATACGTATGAAATCGAATAGAGATGCCTTAGAAAGAATGATAAAGTGTACGTGAGAAGAAAAATTTTCCAATGGGAAGACATTCGTGAGTATCAGTTATATTAAGAAAACACTTCAACAATCCTCACATGCTGAAAATACGCAGGGCTATTCACATCTGAATTGAAGCGTGCTAACTTGACAGGTCTATGTTATATCGTACCCAGATGAGTAGGCTTGTAAGGCTATTATGTTCAGCGTCTGACAAAATCAGTAGTTAGCATGTACTTCGTACTTCCCTAGACCATAAATGCTGGCAACTTAAAAGTGAGATGCTCTGTACCATTAATTTTTAATTGGAATTTGTATACTTAAAGTAATTGTAAATAATTCTTGCAGCCAATTTCGTTCTCGGGGGAAAAAAATATGATTAAGAATATTAGAGAGTCTGAAATTATTTTCTACATACTTCGCATAATACGTATTTTTTTATTGAGACAAAGAAAAAATCGTAAAAAAAAATTATTACACAATACTTTAGAAAAAAAAATTTAAGTAGATATAGGATATTTTAGATTTATATATTATTTTGTACAAGTCTCAAAGCTGAAGAATATAAATATATGTATTAGGCAGCGGCTCAAAATAATTATCCAATTCATCAGAATGTCATGAGAATATTTTCTTAGAAATTTCCTATGCTATTCATTCGTATTTCGATTTTAACTTTTGAAGTAGTCGAAACTTAAACTCTGAGCATCAGGTTATCAAAGTGTGGGAATTCAAATAAACTGAACCACCACTCTCTTCTGACTAGAAGAAACACTTAAGCCAAAACCAATCTTCTTGTTAAAATAACTTTTTTGAAATTTGTACGAATCAATATTTACAGATAAACGTTTCACATTTACGCTAAAAAACGATGACGAATGCGATACTTAAAAAATGTTTTGGTGTATTTACCATGTTATCATTAGTGTTGAATCACGAAACAATAAAATACTCTCAAAATGTACAAAAAAAATATCTGCTCTTAAAAGAATTCAAGAGAAAAATCGAAAGCTAAAACCTAAATACAAACATGTAACTTTATCTTTAAATGTTTTTCACGTTGTATTTCAAAGCTTTTCACATACAGAATGTTTAGTGCTGTCCCCTGTAAAGGACGGATTACAAGAGCTCTGCACGCTTCTCGCGTCACAGGCAGGCGGGCAGCTCTACATCTTCTGCTCCTCCAGCACACAGGCGAAGAAGAGGAATCAGCGCAATAAGTGTCTCACGTGACGGGAACAGAAGTTCGATTATCACAATCTTGCCCTCCAAGTGCGGCGAAGGATTAAATGACGGAGTGACTTGCTTCTTTCATAGGAAACTAACCCCTGCCCTGAACACTCTTTCGGCTACTTGTAATGCGGCGAGGGGGCCGCGGGGGTGTAGTGGTCAGATTTTTTTTACATGGTCAGCCATGGGTTGAACCAAGCATGTGTGACTTTCCACCCCTACAACTGTATCCTTTCTGGGAAATGCAGGGGTATAAGTTATAATTTGCTTTTACTGATTTTGCTTTAATTTTTTTTTTGGACTATGGCTCCCATTATGATCCTTTTATTTTTATTTTTTGCATACGTTTCTCCACGTAAGTGGCTTGTCATTTCTGTCTATTTATACCCTTCAGGGGTTGCCCTTGGTGCCCGGAGAATGGAAGAGGCGTGGTTGACCTGCCATCTACCATCGTTCCCAACACATAAAGGAGATTCTAATTCTGTATACTACGCCTTGTATAGTGGCACTAACTACTACTACTAACATATTTATGCACTATATTACAACTCCTTCCACAAGTGTTGGTTAAGTAAGCGGATAGGGAGGCCTGTACTGCCCTGCTCGATCGCCCTCCCCCCACCCGCGGTTCTTCTTTTCGGAGTCATGTCCTTACGTCCGTTTTCGCGCCGAGTCGTCTTTAACCAGGTTCGTTTCCCTTGTTCAATTGCTACTTCCGCATTGGTCTCGATGCTTTTTTTTTCCGTATTTATTTCTCCAGCTTCGTTAACCTTGATCTTTGCCGGGTTTTCATCACAGAGTTTTTTTCCTACGCGTGGGATGGGGAGGCATAAACCCCCCCTCCCCCCTTTCCATCACGGACCATAATAACTTTTACCAGTTTCCTACTGATTGCACCTTAATAAAGTTTATTTTCGGGAAACTCCCGGTTTCTGTAGTGGGTCGCTCCTCTGCTAGGTTTCTTTACAGGGTTTACTGTGTCACTTCCGGGATTATCTGTTAAACACGGGACAACCGTGTGTTGGTTGTGAGTTAACCATTCATCGAACTCTTCCAAATTTTTGATGGCTGGCCTTGCAAAATTTGTGAAGGACTTAAATTCTTATTTACTTTTCATTATATTTCTAACGTCAGTATTTTAACCTTTTGTTATTGCTAGCTTCCTTTTCAGTTCTATTCTTATATATTCGATACTGGGACACTCTTGAAACACATGATGGACATCATCTTCTGTTTCACAAATTACACACTTAGAGGATTTCAGCAAATTAAACGTGTATAATTTTCCCTTCAAGTTCCCATGTCCTGGCAACAGCTGTGGCAGATAATGATCTGTTGCGATCCAGGGGTAATTCAGTCTTTCTTCTACAGCAGGCTATACATTATACGTGATTCTGTCTTTATCAGAATGTTCCCATCTCTCCTGTCACAGAAGTACTGTTTCTTCTCTCTTCTCCCTCTTCAAATGAGTCGATGCTTTTCTAACTTCAGGGACTTCCATTATCTCACCTGTAGTGGTCAGACTACTTGCCTCTCGCCTAGGCGAACAAGGTTCTATTTCCGGCGGGGTCGCTCCCACATTTTCGCACGTGGGAATCGTGCCGGACGATGCCGCTGGCCAGCGGGTATTCTTGGGGGTATCCCATTTCCCCCGCCCTCGCATTCCGGCGCTGCTCCATTCTCGTCTCACATCGCCCTCATCGGCTATCAAGACATCTATGTTAAGAGCCGTCTAAACCTGTCCATTCCATTTCACTCCACTGTAGTGCTGCGGCGATTTCGTGAGCTACATCTGCGTGGCAGGCGACTACTTAAAATTCCAATGGTACACGTTTTAATAAAACAACAGAATATTTTTACTTTATATTATTATGTTGCAAAAAAATTACACTAAACCATACATGTTTTACACATGTATATTTACCACTACAGAAAAAAATATATTCTTTCATTCTATTCAAAATGAATGTGTTTTTTTTTTACAGACGAACGGAAAAAATGCCGTTCGAAATATGCTAGCCGACTGTGAGTACACGCTGTTTACGTATGCTGCTTCGCTCAGTTCGATTGAGATTGTGATCTTGCTGGAAGCTGCTTCTAAGCGAGCTGACGCTCTGAATTCGTTTTGCACATGTTCGTTGTGTTTGGCTGGGGTAGCCAAAATAATTTATTGTTGTAACTTGTGTTTATAAGGTCAATCAAGAAATCACAATTTCATTAAATAATCGGTACGCAGCCATGCAAGCGATTGCCATGACAAATCAGGACAAAAAAAAGTAGCCTAATTTGTAAAAGATTTAGATGGTGATGAAACTCAGTTTTGTTTCTCTGAAAAAAAAAATATTTTTTTCCCGGTGTGTTCCTCAAACCTTTCGTTTTAGGTAATTTTTTAATGTTCTGAAATGTTTATTCTGAATGTCCTTAATAGTATTTTTGTGACGTAGTTGAGACACAAAATATTGATCATAAAGTTATTCCGTAATTAACTGAATGAGTACAGAATTTACACTAAAATTTGAGTGCTAATGTCTCCAAGTCAATATGGTTTTATTATAAGCCTTTGGAATCTGATCCATTTGAATTTCTCAAGTATACTATTTAGTATTGTGGCATCATTTAAAAATAAATTGACGATTTACTTTTATATCAAGCGAACTCTATTACTTCAAGGCACAAATTTCAAGTGCATTTTAAATATTTGCCAGTCGGCAGGAAACGTTCACAAACATTTAATTTACTGAATAATCTATAAAATTTAGAGTATAAGGCAATAAATAAATTATTTTATAAAGGAAACACGTCGTATACATCCGTCTGTGCCGCAGTAATTGCGAGGATATCTGCTAGCCTTCCTTCTGAGGTTGACGATTATTCTCAAATGAAAAGATAAGAAACTGCAACTCTTTTGTATACACTCCTTGATCTTTTGTATAAGGTTTTGGCTATGCCGTTAATGTGTTTAACTATTAACCTTGATTTAGAGGTAAAAACAACTTTGAAAGAATTAACAACCTTACGTTTAATCTATTTTTTACTTCATTACATTCAGTTGTGCCATATATACATAAATTTTAATTCGTTTATTATTTTTGTATGTAATAATTACGATATCGTGGAACTTTCCCGCATCTGGATGCATCTCGAATCTGGATACTATGTTGAAATATAAATATACTTAAATTGTATAATTGTTTCCCGTTAGTGTATTAAATTTAAAAAAAAAAAAACTATATTCACTGGCATTAGTTATCTATGGAAAAATTTTACTTTTTTTTTATTTGACAATCTACAAATGCAGGCCACGATTGCTAAAGGTACAGTCAGCAAATGAAACTGTAACCGACTTTACAGCTCGAACTGATTGCCTAGAGAGAAGGAATACCAATTAAATTTACTGTCAGCATTACGTTCAGCCGCACACGTCCGTCACTAGAATATTAAGTCAATTCTGAAACGTGAATATGTGCAGTGCGGATATTCAGTTCCTTAACCTACTTAGTTTAATGGACGGAGATATGGGTGGCGCATATATAAGAGCTGCAGCAATATTTTCCAGGAACTATAACGGAAAAATCACAAGAGGAAAAGCACCCCAGCGCAGCTTGTTAGGGCAGAATCCATTTATTCCCGACCGTGATTTGGGTGACCTGAAAATGTTATATTTTTCAGAACCTCGGGGAACTGCTTTCTACGGTCTCACTTAAGGAAATATAACTCATACCATGGGATAGATTTCTATGAATAATTAAAATCACGCTGATAGTGACGCTCTTGTAGTTTCACATCACGCCAATTTGTTAAGAACAATTGGTTTAGAAAACATAATAGAGTTTGAAATTTTATTCGAATAATTTGTATATACATATATACATATACATACATGTACATATGTGTACATACATATATATACATACATATATAAACGTACATATATATACATACATACATGATAAGTCGCCCGCGCCTATTTTTCCGTATCTATGCAACCCGCACACATATTACCCATCTAACAAAATATTTCCTCTGTAAAATGATTGTCTCTTGTGTAGTCCGCTTACCGTGCCGTGTATGTACTCGTTATGGCACCTCGTTTGTTAGATGAACATTTGACGCCGTTGTCAGCCTGCTCCAATCAGTGGCACGAAAATAGATAAACGCTACACAACAGCATTTGCACGTAGATTATTTTCCGTCTATACATTAAGCTGTGATTGTATTTTTAAGTAGCATGAAGAGACACAATGGCTCGAAGCGAGGCAGATGTGAGTTACTAAGGACGCAATTGTCACGTACCAACGTATTCGATAAACATCGCAATAATCTGTTTCAACACAATAAACGGATGTGCATTCCTTGAAAAGTGACTGCTTCTCAACGCATTGCTGACATATCACCATCTGTTAACCACTTACTGTACTGACAACAACGAATCAACGCGCACGTGATGTTTAGCTATACGATTTNAGCCTGCTCCAATCAGTGGCACGAAAATAGATAAACGCTACACAACAGCATTTGCACGTAGATTATTTTCCGTCTACACATTAAGCTGTGATTGTATTTTTAAGTAGCATGAAGAGACACAATGGCTCGAAGCGAGGCAGATGTGAGTTACTAAGGACGCAATCGTCACGTACCAACGTATTCGATAAACATCGCAATAATCTGTTTCAACACAACAAACGGATGTGCATTCCTTGAAAAGTGACTGCTTCTCAACGCATTGCTGACGTATCACCATCTGTTAACCACTTACTGTACTGACAACAACGAATCAACGCGCACGTGATGTTTAGCTATACGATTTATGTTTTATTAGATGGGTAACATTGTGTGCGGGTTGCATAGATACGGAAAAATAGACACGGGCGACTCACCCAATGTATATATATATATATAATCTAACAAATGATGATAATCACCAGAGTGGGGTAGATGATTACAAATTGAGTACATTTCATCGAGGAAAAAATTTTCTATCGTCCATAGTTANTCATCGAGGAAAAAATTTTCTATCGTCCATAGTTAACCCACAATGGCAGTGGCAATGTCCAGGGGCGGGTTTGCAAACGCAATAATTAGGCAACATGCAGTGCAATGAAATGAAAATTTATTTACCCATTTGGGCAGAAGGCATGGGGTTCACTCACATTGTGTGTTGAAAGTATCAGCCACCGTTGGCCACCCAGACAGTGCAGCGCTGAATCATGTTGCGATGCACATTGCAAAGGTTTCCGGCCTGGCGTTGCTGGCGTAAAACTGCTCTCCGTATCCGCGTCATGAGCTCATCCCTCGTGTGAATTGGTGTGACATACGCCATCGATTTTATGTGGCCTTACAGTCAGAAGTTAGCTGGTGTGAAGTCAGGTGAGCGTGGTGGCCATGCTGTGGTGCATTCCTTACAAACGTATCTACAGGTTCAGGGAATAGCAATTGCGAAATGTGGTGGTGCCCAATGTTGCTGCAACCACATAACCTCACGAGCACCTAAAGGAACGTCCTCAAAGTATTCCAGTAACCGGTTCACAGGAACGGGAGATGTGTAGCAGGGCCAACTATGGACGTTAGAAAATTGGTTCATTGATGACATATGCTCCATCTGTACTCATCAATCTCACACTCTAGTGTTTATTATTATTTGTTCAAGTATAAGCGGTGTATGTTTATATGTATATATACACCTCTTATATATGCACACATACACACACGAGTTTCCAAAAAATACGGGGACAAACCTCGGCTTTGTATTCCTGAAGAAAATGTAAGGCTAATGTAAGTACCACTTTTCTCGTCGATGATTATTAAGGAAGCTGTTTGCCTGTGAGACATTCTCATTTAGATTTCCTTACTCTATATTGTGGTCTGCCTACCTAGTATGCAACACACGTTCTTTTGTGAATGTTCGGCATGCATTTTTTCACAAACGGTTGACCTGAGAGTGTTCCGACAAGACAATCTTTTTTGCTAATTTAGATCTGCTGATTCATAGGTCATCTTTAATAATTGCTTAGAACTTATTGTTTTAAAGTTCGATGCAAACATAGGTTGCCAACACATATTTCCAAAACGGAGAATGATATGTCCGACCGCAATTTTAGAGGTGTAAGATCTCCTTTATACAGAACACAATTCACCGATTTGTTGCTTAATCAAAAGTGGTTTCTGATATTTTCAATTAAATGTATTTTTAAACTCAAATATTGGGGCACATATATTTCCCAAAATAATTACTTTAGTTGGTAAGTTGTACATACATTTTCGTCTTATATGTTCGTAAGGAATTGCCTGCTCAAGTTTGTCCCCATGTTTTAGAAACCCGCGGTGTGTGTGTGTGTGTATAGTTCCATTTTAAATATTTTGTCTTACTCAGGTCGTTTCAAATCGACAGAGTTCTATGTGGTAAACGAATAAAATGAGGAGAATACTTTTGAGGAATAATTCGCAACTAGTTGGTTGGCCTGGTCTGTTGGTCTGGTAAGTTGGCTTCGTAAGTTGGTATGACACTTTGGTATGGGCGGCTCTGGTAGAAATGTTTTGCGAAGATTTTATGCGAAGAGGTTAGCTGTGAGACTCGTATCAGGAGACTTGTTTCCAGATTTTCCACAATCGTTTAATTCTATGGGTGGGTGGTATGTCAGGTTGGTCTTGTCGGTTGGTCTAGCCAGTTTTGCGGAATATGTCTCATCAGGAGTCAGTCTCGGGCTAAGTCAGTCTCGGGTGGAGTCGGTCTCGGGTGGAGTCGGTCTCGGGTGGAGTCGGTCTCGGGTGGAGTCGGTCGTTAATTAGTAGTGTTAGTCGGTATGGTGCTTGATGTGACCAGCTAGTAGTCGACAATTTTATGGACTCCGATTTTTTTCGATTTTTCGAGTTCAATTTCATTGGAGTAAGGTCAATGTCGACAACCAACATGGTGGCTAAATCAACAGAACCTCTGGCGACTAAATCGATAATTAATACACCAGCATCATCTAGGTGTTGAAAATTAAAACAATTGTCATGCGAAAAAAAAAAAAAAGATAGCTGCATACGACGGAATGAGCAAAGGTGAAAGAGGACTGGCGGGACGAACTTTTGGGGTGTGAAGCGAGCACAAGTAATTAACCGATGAGAAGCTCTTGAGTCGTTAGTAGTGAGTCGTGAGTCTTCGACATAACATTGCTGACAAGGTGGACATCAGTCGATCTGACGAGGGTGTCGGTTGTGTCTGGAGCTTTGTCGATCCACCTGTCATCGAATCCCGGACTTCCTATATAAACATATTTAAATATTTTTACAATAATTTTTTTATTTCTTCACACTTTTTTTTTAGTTTTTATAATTTGTTGTGATTTTTTAGATTTTTCTTGGGTCCAAGGTTACGGGCATGGAGTCAAGGTCGAGGTGACCTGGATCCAAACTGGCGGTGGGTGACGTCACAACATGGCGGCCGGCCGGTGCCTGGCGCCTATCCCAGATCCCCTTGCCCAAGTCTTCCCATAAGCATTCTACCAATAGTACACACACACACACGTATATATATGTATAGATATTATATATAAATAAACGTTACTTCTGAAGGGCTGAACACACGATTTCGTTTATGTGTGGTTAAGCTTCGTTATGCTTTTCCTATGATAAAATTAGCTAGATACAAAGTCACGCTACTGAGAATCATAACTACACTCTAGATCTGATAAAAAATACCTGAATCAGTGAAATGATTATTACTTAAATTTAAGTTTGTTAACTGTTAAATATTAACTAATAAGTGGAATGCACTGCCAGGTGCTGTTAAAAATGTAAATACCAGAAAATTAAATAATTGAATTTTACTGTTTGACGTGAAGCATATTTATTAGATATCCAGTTGAATTCACTATCCTGCAGCAGTTTGAACAATTTCGATTTAAGAATATTTCTTGTTTTGGAGCTTGGCGTAGGTCAGTGGGTATAAAACCACTCGTCCACTGAGCTCTGAGATTTTGTACCGGTTATTGTCACGTAATCAGCGAATAATTTCTTCCTAATAGTAAATAATCCTTCAGTAGTCATTTCGAATGCTAAATTACTGTGTTGGAACTCAGGAATAGGCAGTTGATGTGGGTAGGGTAGTGCGGAGAGGCAAGTTATGGTGACTATTCGAAGTATACACGTTGGTGTTTCATGATGCATTTCCAGATAATTTCCGAGGCGTTCATGTGAAGCGTAAGTTGGTGTCTTTCTCTCGTTCGTATATAGGATTCATTCAATACGCACTTGTAAGGCCCTCCTTACTCGCCTTTACACAGCAGGTAGGCATAAAATACTATAGTTTTACGAAGAACCTATTTGAAATAAAAATTATTACACTTGTGTTTTTTTCTTTAAAAGTGTTTAATTTACTTCGAAAATTCTGTTTTGGATGTTTCCCGAGTCATGAAGTCACACTTGCGATGACATGGCATGAATATTGTAGTAATGAACGTGCCACATGTGCTCCCATCGTTAGAAACGTGCTCCTTTCTGCAGCTGACAAACCTGCACTTCAGATCTCGAAGTTTGTATCTGTTTATTGATAACTAGAAAACCGGCCCGGCTTTGCCCGGTAACAATTTAGTATTTACAGCGATATTTTGCAAGTCAAAATTGTTACTGTGGGTCATCCTTAAAAGGTAAACATATGCTATTGCGGACTTTTCTGTAGACTTTTTTGAGAGTTACAATTCTGTAGTCATTAATTTGATGTCTCTCTTATGGTTTAGTCAGCGCAAGCCATGTAAGCGCCCTAAAAGCTGTTTTTTACGACTTGATTACAAACGGCTCAAAATTTTTCTACTATCCTTACATTAAATATAAATTAATTTTACACCATAACCTTCCACGAGAAATGATCTAAATTATGTTAAAGCCGCATAAAAATCCATCATAGTAGTTTAGAAGTACTAAGCGAATGCACAAACAGACGCGGCTAAGCGACTTTGTTTTATACTATTTAGATATTACCATACAGCTTACTAATTTAGTGGCGAATCTCCCATAATTACCACTTATGGACTGCAAACATTTTCTACCAATCCGTCCTTTTCTTTAAAGCGTTCAATTATTAGCTTTTTGTACTCCCGTTGTACTTGAATTGCGTTGAGACGACAGGATTAACTAATTATTTTTCCACTTCTACAAACAAGAAAGGCGATGGCGATTATTTATTTCTCGATTTCAATTTCAGCATTCGTTTCTTAAGCTGGCCGGCAGAAATCTGCGTCGAGAGTCTTTTTCATTTTCCTCTTATTCGTTCCTTAATTATTTCTTTTCAGCCAGCTTCTAATTTAGTTCATTTCTTTTGCGGAATAAACTCTATGAATATATCAATAATAAAAATTTTTTAGGAGAACGTAGGCCTTCATTGGCATATATTATAAAGTTAGTACTAAAAAAAATACACTTAGGAATGTCGCTGTTCCGTAGGAATCCNTTGGATGGTCAAGTAGAATTCAACATGAAGAGGATAGGTCATTTAATATTTTGGTCATTATCTTGGAAAAGGACAGCTGGATGCTGGAGACGCTTTTTATCATAGTAAACACTGTGACCCGATATGAGGAAATTTACTAAAAGAACTTCATACATACACACGCGCGCACGAACACAGTCATTGATACGTGGAAGTCAAATCACGAAAATGAAACGAAATTGTCAAAAATTGTATACGGAAATCTCAGTCCATAATTTTCTCGCACGTCGTGAATTAATTCCATGCTAAATATGGCATAATGTGCGATAAAACGGAGACGTGGGTGGGTTTCCTTGGATATCTGTGTCATCCATTACACCACAGTTTTTATAAATACCGTAATGTTTGTGGCGTGTCTCCAAAAAACACCATAAAAAATCAGTTTAGTGTCTATGCAGAGAACAGCAAAGTTTCTTGAATTATTTAATGCATTTGAAGTCAACTACCATAAACATACTTACAATAAAGCGTCAGTGGTACACGCTACTGGCATTTAAAAATGCGTTATATATATTTTCGAGTGGGCCCTCAGTATTCGTGATGAAAGGCAGGCAGAGAAACACGATTCCGATAACAATAACACCGGCCGCGATAAAGCTATCGGGGCTGATGCCACTCACGTCTCTGGAAGACTACATGCTGTTCACGGTAAACTGAGTTCTTTTAGAAGCTTTGCTTAAGATGCACTTTTATGAACATTCTGTAGTTTTCTGCTATATGTAAAGTTAACATTGCCGTGTGCCTGGTCACGTTATTCATTCGTCGTTCACGTGAAACTGTAAAATTATTACAAAATAAATATTTCACAAATGTNTGTGCCTGGTCACGTTATTCATTCGTCGTTCACGTGAAACTGTAAAATTATTACAAAATAAATATTTCACAAATGTCATTATTTTACGTATACGCACTAGTAAAAAACTGGGCAATTTGAATAATCAAAAAAAAATGGTTGCCTGTAAAGTCGGTTTTACGGGCGAAGATTTTACGTGACAACGTAGTGCTGCGCGCGNTGTGCCTGGTCACGTTATTCATTCGTCGTTCACGTGAAACTGTAAAATTATTACAAAATAAATATTTCACAAATGTAATTATTTTACGTATACGCACTAGTAAAAAACTGGGCAATTTGAATAATCAAAAAAACTTGGAATTACTTTCTCTCTGCCGTTACCAACTTCACTGGGCGAATACCAGGCCGTATACCCGTTAAAATGTACTAATGTAGTATACAGGTAGGGGCAGTGAAATATTTCAAAGGTTGGTTTCAAAAGTATTTAAATAAACGCGAACAGTTTTCAAGTCGATGCATGAAGTTACTGATCACCGTCTGCCCTGGCGCGACTCGAGGTGATAAGAACCTTCCGGGCCGGGGCGTGCTTCCGTGTCGGCAGTCTTGCATGGCAATGAGCGGCACGTGTGCAGAATCATCAGGATGACGGGCAACGCCGCAGTGACTAACGAGTGAGTCACTGCTCTTAACATCGATGTCTTGAGAGCCGATGAGGGGTGAATTGAGGTGAGTATGAAGCAGCGGCGAAATGCAAGTACGGGGGAAACGGGAGATCTACGAGAAAACCTGCCGACCAGTGACATCGTTCGGCACGACTCCCACGTGCGAAAATCCGATAGTGACCCGGACGGGGATTGAACCTGGTTCGCCTTGATGGGAGGCGAGCAGGCTAACCGCTCGGCCACCGTGGCCCCTGGGTGACAAAGGGAACTGAGAGCTGAGACAAGGTGTTTATATAAGTCTTAATAACCATAAAGGCGAAGAGGCCTGTCCCGCAAGCTATGCGGACGTATTTAAATTAATTTTTTTTTTTTGTGTTTTAGCCGTAGAGGTAATATGCAAGAGGAAACAAGCTTACTGCGCAGAAACCAGTCTATGAATCAAAACATTTATATATTTTTCTTACTAGGGGTAGGACTGGTGAAACAGATGCTTTGGAGTAACTCTGAGCACACTTTTTACATAATATTTGTTTCGAAATTTCAGTACATTTCCACTCATCGCGTTTTAATGCAGTCAGCCCATTGAACACCGCGTCCATGATCGACGACATGTTGCTCATGAAATATATTTATGGTTGAAGCTGCTCACTACAAGGAGCCAGTGGCCGGNATAGAACCCCGTGTCCATGATCGACGACATGTTGCTCATGAAATATATTTATGGTTGAAGCTGCTCACTACAAGGAGCCAGTGGCCGGTGTTTTCAGTGTCTTCCTTGTGAGAAATATGATTTGTCAAGTTCCTGCACTTCTCATTGGTGAATGGTTAATGCTGACATCAGCAGAACACGGGAGAATCACGCTCTACACACGTACAGCGTGCGCCATAAAATTACGCGATTGCAACACTTGTGATAGGAAATTAATTCAGGACTGAGAAGGATAAGGTATATTTTATAAACGCACATATCACGGATCTGTTAGAAAAACCAGAAGTAAAAAGACTACGGCCCTCTTTAATAATTCAATTGTGAGAGTTGTGACGGCGATTTGTGATAATGTCGAGGACGTGCTCAGAAGATTAAAATCACTGTGCCTCGTTGTTAGTCTCTGGTTTGAACATGCTCGCGATTTTACATTATTATTGTTGCATTGTCGGGATTTCAGATAAAGAGGGAAGAGGCATGGTACCTCGGCAGGTCAACGCCTGTCAGATGCAAGGTTTCATCCCAGTAAGGTAAGACTTTTTCCCGGGGAAGTTATTTAATTTTTCCCCCATAAATTAGGTGGTAGTAACTCAAACAGCACAGTGATTGTTAAGCGCAGAACTTTTTCGTGTTCTCAATTTGGGCTAACGCTGAGCATTTTAAAGATTTTAATTAAAAATCTGACGTCGTCAATTTCTGCTTTGAAATGAAATATGTGCATGAAAAATCAAAAGCAACAGAACAAGTTGATAATTGTTTTCAGTAATTTAATTAATTCTCGCCAGTAGACCCTTTCTCTGTCTTACCAATCTCTATGATATTTATATAATTGAACTTGAATTTTCACGTACTCTTTAGCACAATCGAATCAGGTTTCCTTTACGTCATATCCGCTGTAATTGTTCTCTTTGCACTTATTCTGTATACGTTATCAGTGTACTTTCTAAACTGGCATTGTCAATTACTTTTTCATATAACCAGAAGACTAAAGAAAACTGCCATCTCTGAAATTATATTGCCTTTGTTATTTGTGACAGTTTGCAAAATAGCATTTATCCATTTAAAGCAAAAATTACTTCACACTTTCTATTAGGGTTGGGTAATTGACGCAGTAGAACATTCGTTAGACAATGTGAAAACATCTATAGGTACTACGCATTCTACCTGGCGCCAAATTTTTATTAGTTTATTTTAATTGCTAATGATTTTTATAGATATTTTATTCGTACCTTCATTTTAATTGACCAGATTTAAGACAGTTCCGATGTATTGGTCTAGTAACGATATACAACTAAAATGTTTTAATATCTTCAATATGTAGAATGCATGGCTAGCAAATCAATGGTGGAATTTGACAAGTGCCGTATAAGAGAGGAATAATGCCCACGGTTTGCAGAATAGTCTGTCAAGAAATAAGCTAGGCCTTGCAAGTTTATATAGTGGGAAAACCAAATTGATATTATTCTTTGGTAGATAAAATCGAGACAGTATTAAAAATGCCAGAAGTGTGTTAAAGAAATTTAAACTTCAAATATACCAACGCAGAAAACTTATAAATTAACATTGTGTAACATTTAGTTTTATACATTGCTTAAGCTTTATAAAGCCAAGTAGGACTTGTATATCTGAGATCACGATGATCAACAAGAGCGCTGGAACATTTCCAGTGATATAGAGTGCAGAACAGATACGCATAAAGAAATGGTAAAAAATATCACTACGTATCCAGTAAAAATACTGAAAAAAAGAGAGGCACTTAAGACCATTAAGAAATCGTACTATTTAAATTTGAAATGCAGAAGGCAGTGGATTTGAGTGTTTGCGAGCTAGGTCGCGCACACACGATTTAGATAACCGGCTAAGAAAGATAACCATGCTCGTAAAATTCTCCGCGAAAATGGACGAAAAAAATTAAGTGTTGCTTAGTCTCAAATCTATATGGATTACGAAATCATTTATAGGCTACTAATCACATTAAAGGTTTCAATAATTTGAAGGAAAACCTACGAGACTTACGAATTCCTCACACAATATTATGCCACGTACTACTTAAAAAATTTTTTTTATTAACTTATGACTGCAAATACATGCTGACAAGAGCGTGGAACGAGATTCATTATCGCGTATATGTCGTTCGAGCCGCTCATGGCGGTGAAATTGAACATTTATGAATGTATGGTAAACAAACTTCGCGGTTCCACGGTTCATTTGATTTCTCAACCAAGGTTGTAGGTTGTTTGGTTTTGATTTTATAGACCTTCAAAGTTGGGGTATCCTCTTATAATCAAACTGTAAAACAATGAAATGTAAGTTTAGTGGAATGCTGTCGATTCTGCAGCAATAACGGGAAGGGTTCGTAAATTTCTCAGTTCATGAAATAGTGAAACAAATATTTTTTACTTTCGTCGTGAGATTGCCGTCACAGTTTANCTGCAGCAATAACGGGAAGGGTTCGTAAATTTCTCAGTTCATGAAATAGTGAAACAAATATTTTTTACTTTCGTCGTGAGATTGCCGTCACAGTTTAATATTACAATGGTAAAAATATTCCGTGGAGAACTTCGATTCAAGGGAAGAGCTTTGCAAGCATTTTGAGTGGCATGAATGAGTGACCTGGTGAAATGTGTAAATATATGGACATATACTTTTATGTGAATAACTACGCTATTTGATGAGCGCAAATCAACGCCACTTCGCCTCAGATGACCGTACAAACATTCCATACGAGTGCCTTCGCGACGGACGGGAGACACCCGACGGTATCCGCAGCGGATTAAAAGGCCTAGCGGCAACACGCGCAGAGAATGTTTTTTTCTCCGGCACATAAAAAAATAAACTAGCATTATGGCGATCTTTCTGAGCGAGGCCAATATTGTCGGTGGCTTCGTCGGACCGCGAGCACAGCGCCGAACAACGGCGACAGAAGGAAACTAATAATGGAGTGGTTGGAATTAGCTTCCCTAGATCTGTCAGACAAACTTGATGCAAGTGGAAACAATCTTTTTATCCCCTCGCCGGGAAATAATGGGCCGGAGAGGGGGTGGGGTTCTGGGACTTGGATCGGAATGGAAGAAGGGGTTGGTTAGTCGATTTTTCGTAAGGGGGGGGGGGAGGCAGGGAGCCCCTGTGAAAACAACAATGTCGGTTGGAACCCAATACGGCATGGCGCGCGGTTCGCTTTTTATTCTCTCCGAGAGGTTCGCAGGAGGCCCCGAGACGGAGGTAGAAATTATCAAACGCCTGCCGGAGAAAAAAACGGACGGGCTGGGGGAAAATGTAGGAAGTGGAATCGCCGGATGGTGGGAAGTGTGGGTTGGGGGAGGCGGGATGAAGTCTGTGCGGGTAAAATTAAACGTGGAGTAAACAAAAATGCGAGCTGAAGCGGCGCGGTTTTGCGGGTGTGGAGATCGAATAACCACTGTGAGGGCCCGGACCTACTCTCGTTAAAAAAGTTTTCGTTGGTTAAAAGGATATAATTTCAGTAGCATCGCATTCGGAACTTCCCGGTAATCTCGGTTTTTGTAATGTCGAAATAAAATTTGGAAGACCTTATGTGCGTTAAAATAAATGGTACTGCAGTACTTGGGTAACCTACTTAATTAAATTGTTGGCGTCATCCACTATACCGCATTATTGCATTTCCTGCTGACACAATTTTTTTCTGAAGTGAAATAAAAATAAATGCTATTATTGAAGTTTAGTTACTTTCCGTACTTTGCAGTAAAGACATGAAATCAGTAGTCACAAACGGCATAAAATGAACGTTAATATATCAATGCGTTCCTCCCTTTTTACACCTACCGAATACGCAGTAAAATTAACATAAAAATGTTTTTAAAAAAAAATCTCGTAAAATTTACATTTTATGTAGTCACAAATTTTTAATAACTAAGTTACTCTAAAACCGAAATCACGACACCAAACACTAAAACGAGGTTTTTCTGCACAAGTGGTGAAGTCGAGCCTTAATCGTTCCACTGGTAGCAAAATGGTGAAAACTGAAATACACTGGAACACGAACCGCAGCGAGTTGCTCGACTTTAACTTAAATTATAAGTCTGTCTCACTAACGAGTGCCCGTTTTTGACAGTTCTGAAAGCAGTCCTGTTAGCAGCTGTTTCCACGGATACAACGGCGTCTCCCCCCGCTACAAATGACGTTCACATAATCACACTATGTCAACTTGCCTAATATACTGGTCATGAAATTGTTTGCCATAGACAGGATGGCTTTCAGGACTGTCATAAAAAGCGCACTTGNTTGCCTAATATACTGGTCATGAAATTGTTTGCCATAGACAGGATGGCTTTCAGGACTGTCATAAAAAGCGCACTTGTTCGCGAGACAGACTTTATAAACTTATTCGGAATATTATCACGACCACAACCTATAAGTGTATTTCCGATATGCATGATCGCAGGTACGATTTCACCTTGCTACTCTTGAAGTGGTTCTCCTCAAGTCCTCAAATGGCATTACATTGGAATTTCAGGCTGCTGTTGAAAGAATATTATTTTCTTGGTATTATTTATAATATTGTGTTATGTGCGAAATGGGAAACTCGCTGGCTGTGCGAACAAAACTTCAGCTTACAGTAACTGCGAGGCACCATTCTGCTTTAAATGATGGAATCGTGGCTGATGTTGTCGATGGTCAGTGGGTTTCCTCAGAATACTCCCATTACCTTCTTTCTGCATTCCGTCTCATCTCCAGGCACATTTCGTCTTGCATGTTCAGTTCTGCATGCTGGCCGGGTGCGACAAATTTCTCTCGTACAGAGCAGCCGGCTTCTTGAGCATCATACTCATCTCTTTTATCCCTTCCATGATGAAACTGCTTTCAGAACGTTAAAGGTGTTCAAAACATTTTATACATTTTAAGCCTATGACATCCTTCGTAGTTTCGATATAAAATCATTAGTCACTAAAAAGTAACGGAAGAAAATTACTTTTCAAAAAATAATAAAACGAGTTATAAAAATGTTAATTTATATATTACAAGTTAAAACGAATGTACAAACGTAGTACGTCAGACTACACCTCAAAATAATTTTTAATTCTATTAGAATGTTATGAATAATATTTCTTTGAAATTTTGCTTTGCGCTTCCACGGTTTTTTAATTTTAACTTTCGAGATAAACTTCAAAGAGAACATAGCTAAAAGTAACCGCAGGTGAACCATTCTCGGATTTCAAATATATTGTTAAATGCAATTTCTGTGACCTCAATAAACTATTTAGCTAAAACCAAACTGTGTGCTCAAATTAGTATTTTTTTTTAAATTTTGTTTGAATTGAATTTACATGTTATAATTTTCGTATTTACGCAAAATGAAAAATACGTTATGAGCTTTATTTCAAAACTGGTACGTTATTTTCATCAAGTTATCTCCGACGTAATGTCATGAAACTAAAAAAGTCTTCAGAACCTACATTGAAAATTTAGTTCTTGAAAAGTATTAAATGCAGAATTATCATACAGAATTTTCTACAGGTAAAAGAAAGTGACATAAGGTAACACCTATTAACCAGACATCTGTAGTTTCAGTGATAAAGTACTCACTATAGTTTCTAATGACCACAACCTTTGAAACTCATAACTGTAGTGACTAGAGATANTTTCAGTGATAAAGTACTCACTATAGTTTCTAATGACCACAACCTTTGAAACTCATAACTGTAGTGACTAGAGATATGATGCCAAAAACTTAAATAGGAATAATTGTTTTTCAGCAAAGTGTGAAGATAATTCAATCATTCCTGGAGGAAAACGGTAACTATAATTGGACACGCAGATGTATGGGTTCACAAAACGATTAAGAATAAAATTACTATTATGTGCCAGACACCAATATGTCGACTCAGTACCTTTTACTCATTATTCTGGCATACGGTATCACATTGCATAATGCAGTTAAAGAGACAACATGACGCCAAGAACGGGCAGAAGATTGCCAGTTTTTGAGGGGATAAAAACAACGCAGAAAGCACCTGCTGACTTAAAACG
The DNA here is from genome assembly GCA_002778355.1 of Clitarchus hookeri. Classification (NCBI taxonomy): domain Eukaryota; kingdom Metazoa; phylum Arthropoda; class Insecta; order Phasmatodea; family Phasmatidae; genus Clitarchus; species Clitarchus hookeri. The sequence goes on along the minus strand of NQII01000462.1, from coordinate 526,902 downwards.
GCATTGAAAAGTATTAATCCAAAAGAAACGGAACATGCTGCAAAGTAATAGTAAACCTGCTAGGCGGTTCAGTGTGTCATCTATCCATGAACATAGTTAAGAATATATCTTATCATTATTGAAAAGCTGTTAGTAATCCATCTCAGTCTGTTAATAAGCGCAAAAGTGATTAAGACAAATTCCTGAATATTTGAGTGCAACACCAAATACTTTGAAAAGTTTGTGTATGGCCATATTAAAATTCTCAGTGCGCTATCAAGGAGAGAATCCGATTTAAATATAACGCTTAGGGCTGAAACAGGGAACCAAAACCGTGGCCACAAGTGTTTTAATCGAAGGTAATAATACCACGTCTGCACTGGAATTAAATCTCGTGGGCTGCAGTTAATAACAGAAATACTCTGTTCACAATTTATTTTCTGCCTAAATCCGTACGTAACACAATTAGTAATTATAAAATGTGCGCAAATGAACTATGTTTCAACCAATAGTACTTTCGTCACTCTGTGTACTTTGGTTATATTATATGTAGAAACATTAAAGAAGGGCTCTGCTTTGAGCGCGGTTCGCTGGTCTTGCGATTAGTACGCCGGGCTCCCATCACAACAGGGGCTGGGTTTCGATTCCCTTTTCAACTGAATCTCTATGTTTTGCATGTGAGAAAGGCGGACGATGGCGATGGGCCGTTTGGTTTTCTTGGACCATTGCATTCCCCCGTGACATTGTATTCAGTCACTTTCCAATTCCAAGGTCTCAGGTTTTTATTTATTCGTCCTAAATACTCGTAAACACTTTTGTTCTCTCCTAGCCGCGTGCGCTTCACAAGCGGCATTTATTTCTCAAGCATAATTACTTCACAGGGGCAGGTAGGAATCGCCGAGACCAAAATGATTACGAAAGAAACGGGCCTCAGTGAAAAACTTCCAATCACAAACGTAAGCGAAATTCCTGCACTGTGTAAAATTTAGCCTGAAATTGTATTTTGTTCATTTCGAAAGTTACGAACAGTATAAAAACATAACATAATCATGATCAAGTCCGCGTGATTTGGAGAGGTCGGAAATTCTGAAAATAATACGAAAGAAAGACACGAAATATAAAAAATTTTAAACAAACATAATTTTGAAATATTTATAACCGTTTTGCTTGCAATGAAGTTAGTTTATCGCTATAGGTAATACATAACATACAATTTCTTTGTTAGCTCTAGTTGAATTAACTTTTTTCAAGGTCTTCTGTGATAATAGTGATATGTCTGAATCAAGTTATGGAAGGCCAGNACAAATTTTTAACAAATATAATTTTGAAATATTTATAACCGTTTTGCTTGCAATGAAGTTAGTTTATCGCTATAGGTAATACATAACATACAATTTCTTTGTTAGCTCTAGTTGAATTAACTTTTTTCAAGGTCTTCTGTGATAATAGTGATATGTCTGAATCAAGTTATGGAAGGCCAGTTAATCACTTATATACAGAAAGTAAATTTACATTATCTGGAATACTCTTATGCATCTGGCATTTGATAAGCGTTGATGACGATGGGAAACTTGACATTTAGGCAGAAATTGCAGTTCCACTTCAGCCCAAATACCATTAATAAAAGAATATTCAGTAAATTGATACCTATGTTCTTACTTATTTAGACCTGATCATCCAGTCAAAGGCATTATAGACTTTCTATATACACCTTGGTGTTGTAAGTCCTCTTTTCCCTTGAGGTCTCTCAACTGTAACTATTTATACTATTTTTTCATCTTGCGTACTCTGAATATGTCGATTCCATCTCTCCTACTTGGAGTTATCCATTCAGAAATGGAGTCAGTTTGAGATAATTCTCTTGTGTTCTCTCTTCTTTCTCTATGCACTGGCGTTTTATTGATATATTCCTCCGCATTCACGTTTCTCCGTTGGGTACGCTTCGTTTGCTTTCGTGTTTCCTCTGCATATGCGAATATTTACCGTGCCGCGGATTTATTTATTCTTACCTTAATATCCTGCCTTAAATATTTATACTGTCTTTCTGAGAAAACGAGACAGAAGGCAATACTATTACCTTTTACTATTTGTTTCTTTTTCTTCCTCTGTCTAACATGAACGTGTTATTTTTATTCCCAGCTATTGTATCTCTGATACTTTGTCAACTATATTATTGTCGGCCACAAACTCGCAACGTCCAGGGTCTTTTGAACTCGTAATACTTTTTCACTTTTGGTTGGAAACAGTATAATTGAAGTCTGGGCAGATTTTTCTATACTCGTCAAGCAGCCGCCTNATTGTCGGCCACAAACTCGCAACGTCCAGGGTCTTTTGAACTCGTAATACTTTTTCACTTTTGGTTGGAAACAGTATAATTGAAGTCTGGGCAGATTTTTCTATACTCGTCAAGCAGCCGNTTCTTCCTCTGTCTAACATGAACGTGTTATTTTTATTCCCAGCTATTGTATCTCTGATACTTTGTCAACTATATTAATGTCGGCCACAAACTCGCAACGTCCAGGGTCTTTTGAACTCGCAATACTTTTTCACTTTTGGTTGGAAACAGTATAATTGAAGTCTGGGCAGATTTTTCTATACTCGTCAAGCAGCCGNTAATACTTTTTCACTTTTGGTTGGAAACAGTATAATTGAAGTCTGGGCAGATTTTTCTATACTCGTCAAGCAGCCGCCTAATATCATATTCATTTTCAGCTCACAGATGCGCGTCATCGGCATAGAGTATGTTATTTTTATGTTTCCCCAGTATTTTCTTTTCCATAAGTTATATTGTTTAATCTATTACTATTCCATTATATTTTTTTTGTCTTAATTTTGTAATCTGGCTTTATACCAACTGTAAAGGATAAGATATAGTAAGACCACTTATTAATTTTAAATTAATTATTACACCTTTTAAGCGGTAACTGTCAAATGCTTTGCTGGAATTATAAAAAAAACCAGGGTTATTCTGGGTTTTCAAACTACAAATATTTTTTTTTACTTGCTGTCTAATTATGAAGATTTCATTACTACAATATCTACTTCTGAACCCCTGTTTTGAATCTTCCCACTCATATGTGTCATAACAGCTCATTAACTATATGTTTTGTTAATTTTTTTGAGAGCAGAACTTAGGAGATTTATATCCCTTTAGTTGTCGGTATTGATATGGTCCTTATATTAATCAGTGGTATCAAAAAGCTTGTTTTGAATTTATTTGTTATTTTGGGGCATTTCATTATCTTCCTAATTTTAATAGCAATTTCTTCCACTGTCATTTGTTTTCCAAAATTTAAACCTTTTTATTTTTATTTTGTGCTGAATTATAACATTCTCCCAATTATTTTCACGCAATTAATTACGGATTAATTTTTAAGTACCCTACCCAGTCCTTATTCAGTATCCTTTGCGTGCAATTTGTTTTTGTTCTCAAATTTCTGATAAATGTTCACTTTTTGAAGTTATACTTCTTTTGGCACGTTGAGGGTAAAAGTTAAGTGTGCAACGGAATTTGCGCGCGCACAGTGTATCGAAATTTGACGGTAAAAGTGGTAGGGGTATGACCCAACGCGCATGCGCGTATCGTCTAGCTATATACAAACGCAAGGTACACAACATAGCACATGGTTATATTTAAAACCGATAGAAAATCAGATCATATAATAGGCAATTTGAAAAACATTTCATTTATATTAGTAATTAATTGTGAATGCATATCTCTTATTAATTAATTTCATTTACATTGTGTCGTGAAAAATTTGTTAGTGACAAAAATGGTATGAAAATGTTTTGAGGGTGTTTTCAAATTTTTGAGATTAATGTTTGTAAGTATGTATATAAGATATCGTCTATTTTTTGATTTGAGTAAATGTAAATTGCTATTAAAACAATTATTTTACTATCATCCATTTTACATTTAGGTACACAATATTCAGCCACATATGACATCGCTGAACTTACAAATTCGGACTGTTATTTTTGAAACTGTATAAAAATAAATGTTATTTTAATTTGATTACGTTCTTTAATAAAACCTTTATTAATTGTATTTAATATCTTTCTTCGGTCATTTGATCGTTTTTTCTAATTACATAAATTATTTGCATACTTAATGAAATTTCATTTTAGTCATGGCAATGAAGTATAACTTATAACGCTCATATATTAGTACACGCACCCATTTTTTTTGCCAATGAAATGTTTCATTGAGTTCAGAAGTGATGGAAGACTAGTATCATTTCTTCATATTCCCGATTTAGGGATTTGTTATACTTCTCTCATTTTTATATAATTCATAAGACTGCGCGTTTATGGCATGTTTATATTTTATAAAATCTGCATTTTTCGGTGTGATGCTTTATTTACCTCTTCAGTGAACCAAGGTGTTTAATAATTGTTTCTTATGATATTCGTATTCCCTTAAAATTTTACCAACAGCTTCTTCGGTAGCTTGCAGAATAGTTCTCCTTATTTTATATCATGATCCTTTAAATAATCTAGATACTTAAATTAACAAATTTTTCTTTAACTGATTTCTTTACAAAATATTTGTGGTTTCGTCATTAAGTAAACAAAAATTATTATTTCCTGCAAATAGTGGTTTTACTAAAGGTCATTATCAACTTTTATAACACAGCATTATGATTAATTTAGTTATTGGCTGCTGCTTAACATCTCACGTCAGTTATTTGACATGGGTGACTACATATGTAAATACGTAACGTATTATAGTCTTTTGTCCCCTGTTATTTATCTACTCTCATTTGCACAGAATTTCATGAATAAAAATGTGCTAGTTATACTCGGCTTATTTTTAACACGGAAATACGTTGGAATTTCGCCATTCTAAATGACAACATTCCCACCAAGACTTCGTTTTTCACGTGTGTGATATGATCTCCTGATCTTGCATTCAGATCGCTGGCTATTTTCCATTTTTCAGGATTTATTTGACGAATAGCTTCTTGGAGATAGTTATACAATTTTGGTTTCCGCGAAGTAGTTTGTTATTTATAAATGCGTAAACTGATATAAAAATTATTGGCTTTGAATTCGTAGTCAGGTTCACTAATATGATTATATTAGCTAAATATAGCGGTGCTTAGCTCTTACTTTTCTGCTTATTGTGTATCATTGTTGCGCCTTCCTTTGTCCTGTGATACTTTGGAATTTGGCCTTGCATTAACGCATTCATATGCATGAACCATGGAGTGTTATCCCGCGTTTACTGGTTCCAGTCTCAAGGTTGTGTTATCTTCGTCATTTTGTGTTTATTTATCTGTCTTTATAACTTAATGTTGACATTTAATATTGTAATTGAAACCTTGTTATTATTTAAGTAACTATTTTACAGAATTCCTGAAACCAAAATTACCTGATATGTCTGTATTTTCTCATGTGAGAACGAGAAATAATAAGCTAATATTTATTTATGTTAAAAGTGCTACAAAAACAAATAGAGCAAAATATTATGAACTTAAAAGCATCTGTTAAGATATGGTCTATGTCCTAGCTGTCCTCGTTTCTAAACATTCGATCTTAAAAGTAAGCTACGGTGATACAAAAATAAATCCAAGACTGTGAGGGTTGGTACCATTTCTTAGTTTCCCAACTCTTGTTCCTCTCTCGAGCTGCAGACGTCCTAGCACGGCCCTTGCTAATCCTCGAGAGGAGTTTAATTCCCTGACCCATGCAAGTGTTTTACTCCGGGCGGGAGGCTCAACTAACCCGAGATTCATTTTCTTTTCTCCATGCTCTGGACCAACAGTAACGGTGGTCAGCCACGTCCACCCATATACTAAAGATGAGGTAGACCGCTTGTTCGTCTTCTGCGCATGTACCCCCCATTGACCTACCACAAAGCAACACAACTGTCAAAGTCACATGGTCAACTGTGATGAACGTGTTTGTTTGTATCTTAATTTTCAAATGACAAACACTTGTATATTAATAATATACTTTTACCAATTTGAATTTAATTTAATCGCATTACAAATTGGTTAGAGTAATTGCACATACATCTCAAAGCACTTTCTTTTTTTTTTATCAGTATTCTAAACTCAACCCCAAATCACGCCGTTTTCGCTGGACGTGTTGGCAGAGAAGCAGTTCAAAGTTGGGACACGGAGACTGGTTGTGCGCAGCCAGCGAGTTGATTCCACATCATCTCTAGTTCCTGCATCCACTCAGCAGACGTGCCACAACCTAGTGCAGCAGAGAGTGGGTTGGCGTGAGGTAAAGGGAAGGTATCGATAGCGTCTTTCTCAAATAGAGTGGATACATTTTCCCTTCGTGAGGCCACCCGGAGCCGATCTTACGATTTAAGCCCGCCTACCTATCAAGCTTCTAGCCACACAGTTTCAATACGACATAAATGTTTAATAAATTACTTCACAGTGCACGAGTTTTAAAGAGAGCCGTTGTAAACAAAAATCATTTTTTGCGAAATTTTTTAAAAAAACACTGGCACGTTAAGAAATATTACCAACGGTTATGTTCTATATATATTTTTTTTTCTAAAATTCAACGTTAAAATTTACATTTTACAAAATAAGTTATTTTTTTTTATAATGGCGGTTTTTTCTGAGGAATTTTCTTTCAATAGATTTTTGTTTGAAATTGTGATCTTTAAAGTTGATGCATTGAGAAGTAATTTTCCTATAATTGATTCCCTATTTAAACTCTGTGGCTGCAGACTTGGTGTGTAGAGGCCTTAAGAGCGCGCGAGAGAGATACCAACACCAAATATTACGTCACATTTGAAGTCGAAATGATTTTGGCAGCCAGGGTAGAAAAACTAAAAGAGTGTGATTATTAATAACGGGTGAATCCAGTTTTGTGAGCACCTCAGATTGATGCATCTATTCCGCATTATAACTTCCTCAGCAGTTACACATGCAGATTTATGGCGCAAGTAATACCTTCAAAGGATTGCATAATCTCTGTTAAAATATTAACTTAGAAAGTTTGTAAAACCCGTAATGTAAAATTTCAATTTCTTGATTTTTCTGTATTTTATACTATAAATTTGCGGAATACCATTAACGTTTATAGCGCTGATTTATGTCCCATACATTTTAATACACTACGAATTTTTTTTTAAATGTTGCTGAAAAATTGCTTGTAAAAATACAATAATATCCCTCGGTAAATTTTCTTATTTGTAAAGTTACTAGATCAGTATTTCTAAAATATCTATTAAACTTCTTGAACTTAGAGGTAACTGTGTACTTCAAGACGTGAAGTCTAAGTTACAAAATATTACATTCTGTGTTGAGTATTTCACTTAAAACGGGGGCCTGTGTTTGCGAGTGGCGTGCTACTGAATAATAGTCACTGAATTTTTTTGGGTAGAGGAAGTATTATTGTAGCGTTCTCTCAAGAGTAAAAATTCTTCGTTATTTTTACCTTACTTTCCGAGGGAAGTTACGGTCCTGTAATCGTGCGACTATGTGCATTTCCCTTGCCCAGTATTTTTGTATCTTATAGAACAGGCAATAGTAACATCTTGTAGGTGGGCAATACCAATAAATGCCGTCCCGGTGCAAACTTTCATAACGATATGCTTTATAAATACAGAATTGCAAATGTGGAACAATCCACCAGACTTTAAATATCATTCCGAAGTGCTGTAACTCCCTAAATAATTAACCTCTATTCTTTTTAAACGCCATATCACTAGCTATATAAATATTATAAATAATGAACCTAGCTTACGTGTCCTAGGACAAAGTGTTAGTATGGTGGAGGACTTGCGATTGTGTGTGAGGGACGCAGGTCCATGTCTCGGTAGAATCAAAACGTGTTTTTTTCCTGTGAATATAATTCGAAAACAATTTTGTGTTCTAGTATCTTATATATAAATACCAATTGTTTTTGATAGCTCAATAAAACATGGATTTATTTACATTTCTCAAAAAATGTAAGCTGAAATACAAGTCTGATTTCCAATGTGTTTTTAGGAGAAAACGTTTTGTACTAGTACTAAATATTTTTTTAGCAACCTGGTTACCAAAGATAGATTATAAGGTACAAAATCGTGAAATTATTAGGCGGAATACCCAAGGGTAAGACTACAGGATTGCAACCGGAGTAGAAAATGTTGGTAAAGGCTATTCATGGTCACTTGAGCATTTTTGAAACAAACCTTTGAAAAATGTCACTGCACCGATCTGCATATATTTTAAAGGGCGAACTGACCGGCATGGGCTCAGTGAAGTTGGTAACGACAGAAGGAAATTTGTTCCATGCCTTAACGTCTGATGAAAATTGTGACGTAAAAATTTGTGAATACTAAAATGGTCTCTTTAGTTTTAATTTTTTATAATGCAAAGAAATGTATGAAATCAGCAAACCCGAAAACTATTTACTTTTCTAATATTTTTTTCACAGGTTCACTTGACAGACCTATGAGTAGAGTACTCATGTCCATGGCAATGTTAATTTGACAAATGGTGGAAGAATACATAATGTGAAAAAGCAGATATCATGAAGGGCTTTCAAAAGCGCACATTACACCGAGAACACACTTGACCATTGTTTCAAGAGAAGCATGCTAACTACGCGTTGCCTCGAGTCCACACCGCAGTCAGAGTAGCCATTGTCATTCTGACCAGTGGAACGATGCTTTGCTTCCTATTGTTCCGTCATCGCCCAGGAGCCAATTACACTACTTTCCACCCCGGACTGCGGAAGCCCGGCGTCCCGGAACGCGAGAGGAACAAACATCACATCCTCTCGCGCCGCCTCTGGCGAATGTATAGGCTGCTCACGGTCAACTAAGCGCTTCTAAAAGTCCTGCTTTAGACCATCTTGTGTGGACACCGCGTGTTCTTTCATCACAAGTTCAACATTGCCACGGGACTGATAACTTTATTTACGCGCCAATCAAGTGAAACTGTAAAATTACTAGAAAAGTAAATATTTATCAAATTTGCTCAATTTTACGCTTTAATGTATTAAAAAAAACCGAAAGTAAAACAATTAATATCATTATTCACAAATGTTTATCTAATAATTTGAACACTTTCAACGCGCCCGAGTGTAACACTGAAAAGGAAAATTTCTTTCCCACTGAAAATAAAAATTCGTATGGCTGTAGTTCCAATGTTTAATTTATGCTAGTCGGGACCTTAAAACAAATTTACAACACATCGACAGTAAATATTGTGAATAAAAATAATACAATTTTCACACCTCAAGTGAGAAATGTAGACAATATTAACTGTTATATGTGAATGTATGTATGATTTAGAGGCAATCAACTCGCCACGCCATGTGCTAAGATACAGCGAGTAGCACATTTTATTTATAGTCTGTTCGCGGTTTCCTCACGCTGTTTGAACCAATCTTTGAAAAATAACCGTATTGAAGAAGTGTTTGGTTGTTTCCTAAACATGTCACGTGTAACAAGCGTTTTATGCATGTGTTAACATAAAATAACCTTAATTTTAGTTAAAATGAACTTTTATTAATTATACAGTAAAACATTTCGTTTATAACTAATGTGANGTTGTTTCCTAAACATGTCACGTGTAACAAGCGTTTTATGCATGTGTTAACATAAAATAACCTTAATTTTAGTTAAATTGAACTTTTATTAATTATACAGTAAAACATTTCGTTTATAACTAATGTGAAAAAAACAAGGAGATAATAAATGTTTTGGTAACGCCCAGTAATACATAGTTTTTATGCAAAATAATATTACACTGAGTTACGCCCGAATCCGGTGAGTTGTCCCTTTGGTGTTATATTTATATTACTGGGTTAAGTATTGTTTGCATAAGACGTAGGAATATTCTGGAAGTAGAACTTTAGCAGGGCTTCAGAAAAGTTGGAAGTAATAGTGAATAGCCTACAGTCGAGTTATGGTGTCAAATGGGGCTGCGACCAATAGGACGGCGGTAGTTCTGAAAGCAGGGACCAACAGAATTGGCTTGACTAAAACGGTTGATATAAGTGAGACACTGCTAATTTGTCCTGAATGCCAGTAAATGATTACAGGGTACAAAGTATTAATTCATTGTAAATACATTGTAAATTCGTCGTTACGAACTTAACTGGGCGCACGCCATTCAGCCCCTTAAAACACACGCAAGGATGGGCAGTGATATTTGTCTGACGTTGAATTGAAAAGTGCTCAGTTAGCAGGGAACGGCCTGTATACAGCGTTACGAGGATGGCAGCGGGTGGCTCGTGTCTCGCAGCCTAACTCGGCTCACCCGATATCCCTTTGAGCTCGTCCGGAGCGCCAGCAAAAACAGGCCTCGTTAGCTTCTCGGCGAGCGGCGTTGGCACGTCCATTGTTAGGCGGCGATGGCCCTTCCTTGCCCTCCCCGACCACTCGGCAGCTTCTCCATGGACGTAGTTCAGTATTACGGCCCTCTTAAAGATGCGGTAATAAAATCCTTGTGGAGTCTGAAGGGAGGGGTACGTAAAACTCTGCTTCGTCGCTGCTCCTGCTGGTGGTGAGGAGGACTAAACTTGTCCCCGGGGGAAGGGGGGGCGGTATTGGCGCAGATATTCATCTGCTCCACGCCGCTGTTGGCGCTACTCGACTACGTCTGGTCGCTCTTATCTGCAAGGCGATACGACGATGATGTTCACCTGGAACTGCAGGGCGATAAAGACGTGTGACTTTTACCGCCAACGGGAGTCGACGCCCTATTAACTACGTGATAGCGTCGCGAGGCGACAACCTCGAAGAGAAGGGAGGCAACGACAGTCAAACGTACNGCGCCCTATTAACTACGTGATAGCGTCGCGAGGCGACAACCTCGAAGAGAAGGGAGGCAACGACAGTCAAACCTACCACTTTGCGTAGGCTCGCTCATGAATGTCGTTCTGCGGCGCAGATACACACGCATGTGAGAGTAAAGTTAAAATGTGAGTGTTTTATGTGCGCAGAGGAGCTGAAGACGATGGAACCTCCATGACCGTAGTTTTCCCCCGAACAACATATTGTTACACNCAGAGGAGCTGAAGACGATGGAACCTCCATGACCGTAGTTTTCCCCCGAACAACATATTGTTACACCCTCGCTGCTTTAACCCGCGCGAGCGAGTGGAAGTGAAGGACAGAGTAGTTAGATGATTTATGGACGAACGCGCTATTAGTTGCAACCGGAGACGCAGCGTATTTTCACAAAGAAATGTTTACAAAGCGTGCCTGTTATGCCTATCAGGGCGCGGGCCGCTCCCAAACTTGGGTATCGGGTTTCTTTGAGACATCTGAAGAATGCTCTGGATTATTGACATCGTGTCTCTCAGGTAGTCTCGGGGTGCGGCGAACATTCCAGGTCAAGGTCAGTGGCTTAAAGAGTGCGATGGGCCTCCAAACCGGCAATTGTTGAATGGATGAGTGCCTGCGACATCTAGCGAAGGACGACTAGCAAGAAGAGAAGATCGCGGCGAGATAAGTGACCAGCGGGAGGAATATATGTGACTGCGCGCATCGGCGCAGCGAATAGTGCGACTGGCAGGTTGAACCATTGGGCTGGATGCGTGCGTTAGACACTACAAATGATGGCAGCAGACAGACAGAAAGTGTGCTAATGATGAGTATGAGTTAATTGACTATAACCAGAGACATTAAGAAGGACGTTACATATAGTTAAAATATACGTTAAATATTGCGCACACTTATTAATATAAAGTTTAATAGTGGATATAGATAGATTAAGGCTGTAAATAATGGCTGTGTGAATAAATTAAAATTTAATATATGTATTTTATTTTTACTAAGACCTCCATCCCTTATGAACTCAGATACACCCATCAGGCATTTTGTAACACTGGTGTCAGAAGTGGGATGGAGGCAAATGTTAATTAATAAACACAAATTAAGTTAGGCAATAGCAAAGTAATAAGTGACATTAAAAAACTTTATATTTGTAGGTCGCAAAAATTAAGACTGTTTTGTACAACAATAGCAGTCAATATAAACTATAAAAATGTTTGCAGAACTGGAGGCACTGCGAACATTAATTGAGGGGCTAGGTAGCCAGATGGTTAGTGTGAGCGCAAGTGTAAATAGCTTGAAAGAAGATGTAAATAACCAAGTTAGTTCTGTGAAATAAGTTTGAATGGAACTGTAAATATCGAAATCAGTGCTGTAATCGAAACTGTAAATAGTGTAAAAGAGAATAAATACAAGAAAATATATAATGTAGACAGTAAAATGGAAGGCATTAGCGAGTTAGTGAACAGAATGAATGGAGGGACAGTGTAAATGAAATAGTGCACGCTGTAAACGACAGAATATACGGTGCCTGTGATAGGATTGACAGTGTCGAGAATGAACTGAAACAGGAAATGAGTACAATGAAGAAGGAATGCCAGGAATTTATTCAGCAGTGGAGTTCCAATAACGCCACATCGGCAGCCGAGAGAAGTGAGGAAGCAGTGCAAGCCGTAACCAACGCAGCAACCTCGGAGGATAGTAAGCAGATCTGTGGCATTGGTGTCGCGCAGACAGCAGTGGGGAAGGGATCTCAATACAGCCCGCACCTTATGATAGCCAGATTTCTTGGAGGAAATAGAAACACCAGTTCAAAATAGTCGCCACACTGAATGGCTGGTCAGCAGAACAGCGGGCTTACTACCTCGCTGCTGTACTGAGAGTCCCCGCACTCAGCATACTACAATCTCTGCAAGAGCAACATCGACAAGAGTACCCTACATTGATTTCGGCATTGGAGCTACGTTTCGGCAAGCAATACCTGCGACATGGCCATCATGCCCACCTGCGAAGCCGCCCTTAGCTGCCAGGGGAGCCACTGCAGGATCTATGGCAAGACATCGTCCGGCCGTCTCAACTATTTCTGGACGGGTGCCCCGAGGAGGCGCACGATATCTTCACAGTCGGCTTATTCATCGATGCCATCGCCGACAATGAGGTAAGTCAAGCGGTACGTCTATCTGCACCCCACAACATGCAGGACGTCCTGGCCGTACTCCTACGTCCGGTACGCGCAGTGATGCTGAACGAAGACGACGAAGAGATAATAACGAAAACACCGAAGGAGTTGGAGATGACAATGAAGGACATCGCTTCCAGGGTCCGTGATACAGAGTCTCGCTGCCCCCCACCCAAACGGCCGGAGTGTTGTTCATGTATACAGCCGGGCCCCCTGAGAGCCTACTGCCCACAACAGCAGCAGCAACAGAAGCAGCAGTGGGCAAAGTGGCAGCGAGAAGCAAGTTAAAATAGAGCACGTTCGGAAAACTTGTAAACACCGATCTTTGGGGGCGAAGNGTTGACGACTGCTGGAGGTAAGGCCCCAATGTTCTTACATGTACGGTCCGTGAAACAGGATTACGATGGAATATTGATGGAGGGGAGTCTGGATGATTTTCCTTGCCAGATGGTCGTCGACACAGGAGCGACCATAACAGTAGTAATACCAGACATCCTCGGACATTCCCCCAGCCATCGCCCAACAATAGTATAGAATAGTGCTATTTGACTACAGTAACAGGTGATACCATACCTCTTGGAGGTAAGAGAATAGTAATCTTGAAGATTGGTGACCTTAGCATAGAGCACGATGTTTACAAAGCAGAAATATAGAATGAATGTATTTTGGGGCTTGATGTACTATGTAGGCAGAGGTGCTGTATCGATACTCGACTAGGTATGCTAAGGGTAGGCAATGCAGCGTTGGTGAAGTCAACATGACATTATTTCTTATCCCCATTAGCTGCCCAGTAATATGGGGTCAAACCACTGTGCTGCACGCAGCTAGTGAAATTGTCATTTCAGATAGATGTCAAGGAAAGGTTGTCAGACCTTTGGGTGGAATTGAGCCAGCAGAGATTATTGGCGTACTGCTAGGTAAAGTCATTGTAGCAGGAACTTTGGTATCTTCTAATTCTGACAGTTTTCCAGTTAAAATTGTACATTTTCCGATAGTGCCATTTGTCTTGAGGAGTGGGCCGTGATAGGTGTTTGTAAGCAGGTCACACAGGTACTTAAAAATGTTCCAGAAGATTCTAGAGTAAAACAAATAGAATGTTATTTACAAGAAATACTGGGGGAACTTCTTGTAAGAACAAAAGAAAATCTTAACTGGGGACAGGAGAAGGATGTGTCTGAATTACTGCAGAGAAACAGGGATGCCTTCTCGTGTATATCAAATGACCTTGGAAGGACTAACGTGTCGTGTAATTACATATAAACAGGAGTTCCCAAGCCCATAAAGCAGCCACCAAGACGATTACCACTATCATCGCATGAGGCAATTGAGGGAATTCTGAAGGAAATGAAGGATCCAGATGTGATAGTNCATAAAGCAGCCACCAAGACGATTACCACTATCATCGCATGAGGCAATTGAGGGAATTCTGAAGGAAATGAAGGATCTAGATGTGATAGAACCATCAGTTAGTCCATGGTCATCCCCCATAGTTCTTGTTAAAACTAAAGATGGCTCTCTGAGGTTATGTGTAGATTAGCATCAGCTTAAAAATGTGATAAAAAACTCTTATCCACTTCCAAGTATAGATCACACATTAAATAGCCTAGCAGGTTCACAATGGTTTTCTACTTTGAACATGAAGAGAGGCTACTGGTAGTGCGAGGTGGCCCAAGAGGACCAAGAGATGATGGCATTTAGTGTCTAAGGGAAAGGAACCTGGTAGTTCAAAGTTATGCTTGGACTCTGTAGCGCTCCTGCCACCTTCGAACGCCTGATGGAATTAGTCCTCCCTTTTGATATGTGTCAGGTTTGCCTAGATTACATTGTTGTAACAGGGAGGACATTTGAAGAGCACCTATCCGGCTTAAATTCTGTATTCCAGAAAGTGGTCGCAGCCTACCAGAAACTAGTTGCTAAGAAGTGCCACCTGTTCCAAAATAAAATAAATATTATGCGATAAGAAATTCAGGGATTATGTGCTTACTACTGTCAATTTGTTCCTGGGTTTGCCACGATTGCCAAGCCACTGCATTAACCGACTCAGGGAGAAATATAATTTCATTGGACCAGTGAGTGTGGAAATGCTTTTCGTAAGCTAAACGAATTTCTGATATCTCCACCAGTCCTGGGTTTCCCAAAAATTGAGGGCATGTTTATTTTGGACACTGATGCTAGTGATGTAGACATTGGAGCTGTACTATCTCAGGTTCAAGATGGGAAGTAAAGAAGACTAGAATACTTCAGTGAGGTACTGCATAGGCCTGAGAGTAATTACTGTTTTACATGCAAAGAGCTTTTTGGCCATGGAGAAGGTAATTTCATACTTCCACCCCTACCTTTATGGCAGACATTTTACTATAAGAATCGACCATGCTTCATTATGCTGGAAACTAAATTTCAAAAACCCCGATANTTTATTTTGGACACTGATGCTAGTGATGTAGACATTGGAGCTGTACTATCTCAGGTTCAAGATGGGAAGTAAAGAAGACTAGAATACTTCAGTGAGGTACTGCATAGGCCTGAGAGTAATTACTGTTTTACACGCAAAGAGCTTTTTGGCCATGGAGAAGGTAATTTCATACTTCCACCCCTACCTTTATGGCAGACATTTTACTATAAGAATCGACCATGCTTCATTATGCTGGAAACTAAATTTCAAAAACCCCGATAGTCAAATAGCTTGGTGGATACAGCATCTTTAAGAATATGACTTTTAAATACTACAAACATCTAGATGCCTTCAGAGCAATGCACATGCACTGTATAGGAGGCCATGTGAGCCATTTTGTTATCATTGCGAATTCCAGGAAGAAAAGGGTGGTGAATCGCTGAAGGTACAAAGCACAAGAATTCAAGGTTCTTTATCTTGTGAAGGGTCACCTACCTGGCATGATGAGGGTATTAAGATGGTTAGCTGATTGATTCTACTTTGCAGCCATTATTAAAGTGTAAAGAAGCTCGCTGTCANCTTTAAGAATATGACTTTTAAATACTACAAACATCTAGATGCCTTCAGAGCAATGCACATGCACTGTATAGGAGGCCATGTGAGCCATTTTGTTATCATTGCGAATTCCAGGAAGAAAAGGGTGGTGAATCGCTGAAGGTACAAAGCACAAGAATTCAAGGTTCTTTATCTTGTGAAGGGTCACCTACCTGGCATGATGAAGGTATTAAGATGGTTAGCTGATTGATTCTACTATGCAGCCATTATTAAAGTGTAAAGAAGCTCGCTGTCGGCCAAAACGGGAAGAGATATCTATACTGAGCACAGCAGTCAAAGCATACTGGGCACAGTGGAATTTCCTGGTACTGAAGAATCGCCTACTTTACAGAAACTGATAAAGTAATTGATGGAAAACACACATGCTTACAGTTGGTCCTTCCAGAATGCAAGGTTCCCGAAGGCTTAAAATAACTGAATAATGCGGCAGCCAGTAGGCACTTTAGTTTTAATAACACCCTTGACAGATATAGACTGAGATTCTACTGGCATAATTTTCGGGAAGATGTTGAGAAATGGTGCTGATTGTACGACATCTGTACTGCGAGAAAGGGCCCAAAGTCCAGAGGACAAGTACACCTCCAGAAATAAAATGTTGGAAACCCATTCGATAGGATATCAGTAGATATTCTAAGCCCCTTACCTGTCACAGATAGGTAATCGGTATCTACCGGTGGCCCAAGATTACTTTACTAAGTGGCCTGACGTCATTCCCCCTCATAAACCAAGAAGCATGTACTGTGGCCGATGCACTTATAGAGCATGTCTTCTCGAGGTTTGGGATACAACAAGAACTCCATTCTGATCAGGCAAGAAACTTCGAAGCTGCGGTCTTCCAGGAGATGACAAAAATTCTGGAGGTGAAAAAGACTAGGACTAGAGCCTTACACCCTCAGTCGGATGGAATGTTCGAGAGACTTAACCACACTCTTGAGCAGTACCTGTCGATCTTTGTAGCAGACAAAGAAATGGACTGGGATTCAAAGGTGCNCATGTCTTCTCGAGGTTTGGGATACAACAAGAACTCCATTCTGATCAGGCAAGAAACTTCGAAGCTGCGGTCTTCCAGGAGATGACAAAAATTCTGGAGGTGAAAAAGACTAGGACTAGAGCCTTACACCCTCAGTCTAATGGAATGTTCGAGAGACTTAACCACACTCTTGAGCAGTACCTGTCGATCTTTGTAGCAGACAAAGAAATGGACTGGGATTCAAAGGTGACACTGTTTCTTCTTACTTACCGCTTAGCAGATCACGAGTCTACAAGGGTAACACCATCAAGGATGCTGTTTGAAANACACTGTTTCTTCTTACTTACCGCTTAGCAGATCACGAGTCTACAAGGGTAACACCATCAAGGATGCTGTTTGAAAGAAAGTTAAGCCACTGTAGTGACCTGCTGTTTGGCCGAACAACAGAAGAGGAAGCTGCAGCCCTTGATTATGCCAGCGAATTATGTAACATACTTTTTGGNTGCTGTTTGGCCGAACAACAGAAGAGGAAGCTGCAGCCCTTGATTATGCCAGCGAATTATGTAACATACTTTTTGGAAATCATGATTTTGTTCGACAGTACCTCAGAATAAATAGCGACAGGATGAAGAAGCAGTATGATAGGAGAATTTCGGGCAATGTACTTCAAGGAGGACAACTGGTGTGGTTGTACAACCCACAAAGGAGAAAAGTGTTCTGCCCGAAGCTACAGAAATGTTTGAAAGGCCCCTACAGGATTCTAAATATGATCAATGATGTGGTGTTTTGTATTTGTCGATAAGGCTCTTGGGCGAAGCCGAAGGTTGGTCACATCAACCTACTGGCACTCTACGAAGGTCCTGATGTTGTAGAGTCTGTTCGGGACGAACAGACTTCAGCATGGGGCAGTGTTATATGCTCACTGCTTTGTCCCGTGCGAGTTAGTAGAAGTGAAGGACAGACTATTTAGATTATTTATGGACGCGCGCGCTATCAGTTGCAACCGGAGACGCAGCGGCATTTCACAAAGGAATGTTTACAAAGCGTGCCTGTCATGCCTTTCGGTGCTCTTGCCGCTTCTTACCTTGGGTATCGGGTGTCTTTGGATATTCTGAATAATACTCTGTATTACTGACCTCGTGTGTCTCAGCTAGACTCTGGGTGCGGTGAACCTTCCAGGTCAAGGCCAACGGTTATAAACAGTGCGATGGGCCTCCGAGCCGGCAGTTAAATGGATGAGTGGCTGCGACATCGAGCGAAGAACGACGAGCGAGAAAAGAAGATCGCGACGAGATAAGTGACCAGCGGGAGGAAAATCTGCGACTGCGCGCATCGGCGTAGCGAGTAGTGCGACTGACAGACTACACAATTGGTCTGGATGCGTGATTGAAATACATTACAAATGGTGGCAACAGACACACTGAAAGTGTTATAATGATGANACAATTGGTCTGGATGCGTGATTGAAATACATTACAAATGGTGGCAACAGACACACTGAAAGTGTTATAATGATGAGAATGCGTTTATTGTCTATAACCAAACAGAGACATTAAGACGTACTTTATAACAATTAAAATATACATTAAATATTGCGCTCACTGAGAAATAAAAAAGATTAATAGTGTAGATAGATNTACTTTATAACAATTAAAATATACATTAAATATTGCGCTCACTGAGAAATAAAAAAGATTAATAGTGTAGATAGATAGATTAATGCTGTAAGTTATAGCTGTGTGAATAAATTAAAATCAAATTTAGTTAATTTATTNAGTCAAATAGCTTGGTGGATACAGCATCTTTAAGAATATGACTTTTAAATACTACAAACATCTAGATGCCTTCAGAGCAATGCACATGCACTGTATAGGAGGCCATGTGAGCCATTTTGTTATCATTGCGAATTCCAGGAAGAAAAGGGTGGTGAATCGCTGAAGGTACAAAGCACAAGAATTCAAGGTTCTTTATCTTGTGAAGGGTCACCTACCTGGCATGATGAAGGTATTAAGATGGTTAGCTGATTGATTCTACTATGCAGCCATTATTAAAGTGTAAAGAAGCTCGCTGTCGGCCAAAACGGGAAGAGATATCTATACTGAGCACAGCAGTCAAAGCATACTGGGCACAGTGGAATTTCCTGGTACTGAAGAATCGCCTACTTTACAGAAACTGATAAAGTAATTGATGGAAAACACACATGCTTACAGTTGGTCCTTCCAGAATGCAAGGTTCCCGAAGGCTTAAAATAACTGAATAATGCGGCAGCCAGTAGGCACTTTAGTTTTAATAACACCCTTGACAGATATAGACTGAGATTCTACTGGCATAATTTTCGGGAAGATGTTGAGAAATGGTGCTGATTGTACGACATCTGTACTGCGAGAAAGGGCCCAAAGTCCAGAGGACAAGTACACCTCCAGAAATAAAATGTTGGAAACCCATTCGATAGGATATCAGTAGATATTCTAAGCCCCTTACCTGTCACAGATAGGTAATCGGTATCTACNTTGGAAACCCATTCGATAGGATATCAGTAGATATTCTAAGCCCCTTACCTGTCACAGATAGGTAATCGGTATCTACTGGTGGCCCAAGATTACTTTACTAAGTGGCCTGACGTCATTCCCCCTCATAAACCAAGAAGCATGTACTGTGGCCGATGCACTTATAGAGCATGTCTTCTCGAGGTTTGGGATACAACAAGAACTCCATTCTGATCAGGCAAGAAACTTCGAAGCTGCGGTCTTCCAGGAGATGACAAAAATTCTGGAGGTGAAAAAGACTAGGACTAGAGCCTTACACCCTCAGTCTAATGGAATGTTCGAGAGACTTAACCACACTCTTGAGCAGTACCTGTCGATCTTTGTAGCAGACAAAGAAATGGACTGGGATTCAAAGGTGACACTGTTTCTTCTTACTTACCGCTTAGCAGATCACGAGTCTACAAGGGTAACACCATCAAGGATGCTGTTTGAAAGAAAGTTAAGCCACTGTAGTGACCTGCTGTTTGGCCGAACAACAGAAGAGGAAGCTGCAGCCCTTGATTATGCCAGCGAATTATGTAACATACTTTTTGGCAATCATGATTTTGTTCGACAGTACCTCAGAATAAATAGCGACAGGATGAAGAAGCAGTATGATAGGAGAATGTCGGGCAATGTACTTCAAGGAGGACAACTGGTGTGGTTGTACAACCCACAAAGGAGAAAAGTGTTCTGCCCGAAGCTACAGAAATGTTTGAAAGGCCCCTACAGGATTCTGAATATGATCAATGATGTGGTGTTTTGTATTTGTCGATAAGGCTCTTGGGCGAAGCCGAAGGTTGGTCACATCAACCTACTGGCACTCTACGAAGGTCCTGATGTTGTAGAGTCTGTTCGGGACGAACAGACTTCAGCATGGGGCAGTGTTATATGCTCACTGCTTTGTCCCGTGCGAGTTAGTAGAAGTGAAGGACAGACTATTTAGATTATTTATGGACGCGCGCGCTATCAGTTGCAACCGGAGACGCAGCGGCATTTCACAAAGGAATGTTTACAAAGCGTGCCTGTCATGCCTTTCGGTGCTCTTGCCGCTTCTTACCTTGGGTATCGGGTGTCTTTGGATATTCTGAATAATACTCTGTATTACTGACCTCGTGTGTCTCAGCTAGACTCTGGGTGCGGTGAACCTTCCAGGTCAAGGCCAACGGTTATAAACAGTGCGATGGGCCTCCGAGCCGGCAGTTAAATGGATGAGTGGCTGCGACATCGAGCGAAGAACGACGAACGAGAAAAGAAGATCGCGACGAGATAAGTGACCAGCGGGAGGAAAATCTGCGACTGCGCGCATCGGCGTAGCGAGTAGTGCGACTGACAGACTACACAATTGGTCTGGATGCGTGATTGAAATACATTACAAATGGTGGCAACAGACACACTGAAAGTGTTATAATGATGAAAATGCGTTTATTGTCTATAACCAAACAGAGACATTAAGACGTACTTTATAACAATTAAAATATACATTAAATATTGCGCTCACTGAGAAATAAAAAAGATTAATAGTGTAGATAGATAGATTAATGCTGTAAGTTATAGCTGTGTGAATAAATTAAAATCAAATTTAGTTAATTTATTTTTATTAAGACCTCCATCCCTCACGAACTCAGATACGCCCCTCAAGCGTCTTGTAACTATATATACTACATCCTCGATGTAAGTCAGGAAATGGTAATGAAACCTCACTGCAGCTTATAGCCCTACGAGAAACGCTTATCGAAGTCACTGCACATGCACGTACTTTATAAATTTTTTCAATTGTATTTAAATTCGAATGCTGTGAAACGTTAAGGACCGTAAAGAAATCAGTTGTTATTATTTTTCTGTCTTAAAATAACAATAAATTTGTAAAATATATGATGAATTTAATTATTGTGTCCTAGAAAAAGTTTCAAAAGAACGAAACGCCCTAGGGGTGAGCAGCATCTCAATAAATGTATATGATTTTATGAAGTTTTAAATACTTCACACGAAATGTACACTTAAAAAATATATATATTGAGGTTTTTTTAAATTAAAGTCGCTGCAAGCCAACGATTTACTTTACAAGTTAGGATTTCGACCATTATTGGGGTCTTGAGAGCCGATGAGGTGATTATGTAGCAGCACTGGAATGCAAAGATGAGGAAAATGGGAGATCCCCGAGAAAATCCGCCGAACATGGGCATTTTCCGGCACGTTTCACACGTGTAAAAGTCCGGGAATAGCCCCGCCGGGAATAGAACACGGTTNAAAGAAATCAGTTGTTATTATTTTTCTGTCTTAAAATAACAATAAATTTGTAAAATATATGATGAATTTAATTATTATGTCCTAGAAAAAGTTTCAAAAGAACGAAACGCCCTAGGGGTGAGCAGCATCTCAATAAATTTGTATGATTTTATGAAGTTTTAAATACTTCACACGAAATGTACACTTAAAATATATATATATTAAGGGTTTTTTTAATTAAAGTCGCTGCAAGCCAACGATTTACTTTACAAGTTAGGATTTCGACCATTATTGGGGTCTTGAGAGCCGATGAGGTGATTATGTAGCAGCACTGGAATGCAAAGATGAGGAAAATGGGAGATCCCCGAGAAAATCCGCAGAACATGGGCATTTTCCGGCACGTTTCACACGTGTAAAAGTCCGGGAATAGCCCCGCCGGGAATCGAACACGGTTCGGCGTGGTGGGTAGCAAGCGCTCTTTCAGCTGCGCCAGCGCGGTCCCCTTTTACTTATGACCAACTACAAATGAAATGATGTGCAAAAAACCTAATGGTTTTATAACTTTATAGCGGCGTATCGCTCATCCCAGAAGAATAAACAACTTTAAACACCGTAACTGAACGATTCTTGCTGCTCTTTATATTTGTGCTTAACCTGTGGAATAAAAATTACATCACTTGAAGACAACCTGACGTCTGTAAAACCCTCTTTCTGCCCCAATCTTATAATTCTGACATAACAAAAAATTTATTTTACATTTAGAAACAGTGTAATATTGTATTGGTGCGGAAAACTCTTCATAAGAGAATTCAAAGAACCCGTTCATGTTTGGAAACTAAAAATTCAGGATAGAAACACTTAGAGTATCTGTTTAAAATATGTTGTAGACACTTCGTCTACACCATCAAGAAGCCAATTACACTACGAGTTTATCTTTTCCACAAGTACTAAAACTACTTAGTCGGAAACATGGAGAGTGTAGTTGGTATTTTGGAAGGAGGAACAAAAGGAGAAAACGTCTGGAGGACAATTCCAGTGTCGGAAGGAATGAACACAAATGCTTATTAACTGACGGGCAAATGGCCGCATGTCTCTTCTCCACGGCACCGCGGTCGTTTGTTTCGTGCTAGACGAATGGGCCTCAAGTCTTCGTCTCACGAGATGAAAAGCGTCTTTATTCTTCTTTCTTCCTTCTTCGCGCAGTTCGCGCGGGCAGTTCCCGTCGTCCAGCTGGAAACACGAGTCGCTGCGACAAATAGCATGAATGACAGTAATTACTAAATTAATAACTCTCCCGTATATCATACCTAGTTATTAATTGCCTTGGCAGCTACGCATGTTCGCGATATGGGCTGAAGCCACACAATACCTCTATGGGTTGAACCTCCAGCCAGCCCGGTAGTTTGTAACATCCTTCTATCGTATACTCAAATCCTTAATTCTAATAAGCACACTCTTTGCAGCCAGAGATCTATCTACATTATTTCCTAATGATATTCATGACAGTACCGGAACTCTGTCATAACGCACTGCCTACGCACATCATTGGTAGAGAGGAAAGTCGTTAACTACAATATATCCTCCAGTAAGCGGAGTTTAAGTCACGCCAGCAAGATTATAACATCAGAAGAGACCTCTGGTGGGACCAGTAATGTCTGATCTGCAAATGTCACCCGTGAATTTAGTCTTTCGAATATTGGTTTCTTTCGTCTGGGTCTGCACTTACTGGTGATTGGATTACTGTAAATTATGGAGAAAATGCATGTTAGTTTAATAAACGACTCGGCTGCGCCGTATAAGTGGCGTGGAAAGACTTGGGTGGGTCTCAACATCAGGGTCTTGGGAGCTGCTGAGGGTGAAACGAGGTGAGAATGGAGCGGTGATGGAATACAAGTGCGTGGGAAACGGGATATCCCCGGGAAAACCCGCCGATCAGCGGCATAGTCCGGTACGATTCCCGCGTGCGAAAATCCGTAAAGCAACCCCGCTGGGATTCTAACCCGTTTCGCCTTGGTGGGAGACGAGTAGTTTAACCACAACTCCACCGCGAGTTAAATGACACCAAATGATTCAAATAGTACGAAATCAGTTATATATATATATTTCTTTAATAAATAGAAACCAAGTTGAAAATGTGCAGTACGGTGTGAAATAAATAAAGAACTATTATTTCGTAGCAAAACCAAATTACTACTCAAACAAAACATTTGGGAATGTGGTAAGGATAGAACCTCAGCCCAAAATTCAAGAAATATTCCGATATCTGTAGTTAGTCGTCTTACGAATTCTTTTTCAAAACTTGTGAAGGCAACTCTTGCCACTTATTTTTGGAGACCTTATTGACATTTATTAGACTTTTGATATTGTCAAGTGGAATTTGCCCTTATATCGGAATGATACAATCGTACACGAATGTACACACATGCCTTACCCGGGAATCGAGTCCGGAACCCTTCGCGCAGCAAGTTAACCAACAACTAACAGCGCCACCGAGGTTGACATAACTCCAGTACATTATTTTTGGGTAAAATGCTCCCGTATAGGCTAATCTGCACT
Source organism: Clitarchus hookeri (assembly GCA_002778355.1). Taxonomy (NCBI): domain Eukaryota; kingdom Metazoa; phylum Arthropoda; class Insecta; order Phasmatodea; family Phasmatidae; genus Clitarchus; species Clitarchus hookeri. The sequence continues at coordinate 502,716 of NQII01000462.1, read as the reverse complement.
ATACAGAAACATACATTCCCAAGTAGAAAAAAAACACATGGCCCATTTATGGCTTACAGACGGATTTTAGGCCGGCAAACAGTTGGCCCAACAGCTGGCATGCACCCGGAACCATTGCTGGTCCTGAAGTGGGACCACTAACTAGCCATACTCTGCCCATAACTGGCCCAGGTGTGGTGAACACAAATGGTCCAAGTATGGCCTATATGCTTACAGCAGCAATAGTCCATCGATGTTTTACTTCACAGCCACCAGATGGGCTACTCATGCTTCTACCTTATGTCAAGCACTAGCTCTTAAAAATTATATTTTTTAGCGTCATTCTCAATTTTTTTTCGTTTTAAATTTTTTACTTCACTATTAAACACATTATGCGATATTAAAACCTATTGCTTGCCAGAGGAGGGGAGGGGGCACGAACTTACGCCCATTACAGTGACAGCCCAGCATGCTACCCATTACTCCATTGTGTATTCCTATGTTGAGACTAGCGAACCGGCCCGGCTTCGCCCGGGTGCTATTGAGTTTTACAGTCATACACTAATAAATAAATTGGGAAAAGACAATTAATTTATGTGAAAACAGAATTATAAAATTATACTATGTTGGCCTAGATTTTTAACTGATTACGGCAACCTAACAGGTAGGAAAAATGTTTTACACGATAGCCAAGGAGTAGGGTATTGTTTTTGGAGTGTATATGAGCAACTATCGCGTAGTTACCACATTTCCGCTTTCCAGCGTTGATATATTAAAATCAAAACATGAGTTTCATCAAGTTGTATCTTAAGAAATAAGTGTACCTAGGCACTACTTTTTGCGCTGGGCTGAGGGGTTTTAATCGATCACCAAAGTTAAGCAACTCTCCCAGCTGTACACATTTGGATGGGTGACCGTTTAGTGGCATAACATCTGAGTGCTTCCGGGCTTCGGAGAGCACGTTAAATATTTGGTGCCAGTTGTTATCGATTGATATAAGTAATTAAGCCATTTCAGTGGTCTTTGAGCGTCCTGAAAAACTCTGACACCAGAGGAAAAAATTATTTCGGTAACGTTCCCAGCCGTTGCAGAATTAGGTTTTGTTGTTATTCCGCTGGAACCGTACAATTTTCCGGGAAAAAAGTACCCTTTGTCCTATTCCAGGATCTAAAGTACCTACATACCACATTTCATCAAAATCCGTTCAGTCGTTATAGAGCTGAGTGGAAACAAACATACACACACACACATAATTTTGCATTTATAATATAAGTAGATTTGAGTTATTAACAAACACTAGTTTAATATGAATTACACGATTAATGTTATAGCCTTTAATTTGCCATGCGAAAAAATTTGTTTTTAAAAAGATTTAGAAAAACAAAATAATATACTTACTGTCGTTTAGAGAAAACTTCCTAATTGTATCGTGATATTAAACCCATTAACATGCCTTTAATGTAATTTTTGTAGTATTTATGTTATCTGGATGCTATTTATCTGTTTTTAAATGCTGTTGGCATATATGAATATTTTAGTTATGTGATAAAAAAAAACCTTTAAAGTTAATTTCCTTAAGGTGGTGATATATATTTTTGGAATTTCTCATTTCAATTATATGCAGTTGTACTTCCCTGTATAGTATAAAAGGAAGTCCCTGGCACGTGCCTGTACCTATAATATCACCTATGCTACCTATACTATCACCAGCAATAAGTTTAGGTTATGTGCGACCACTGCTGAAATACAGTTGGTATGCCATTTATGGGCAGTTGTTCACCTATGAGTTTTACACCTTATGAGTAGTTCACCTACTCTCAACCATCAGTTTTATTCCCATCGACATTCCATCAGTGTGCCATAAATGGCATGCCAATTGTCCTGGTGCCAGCAGTTAACAATAGAAGGGCCAGTTGCGTAGACCCATAAGTGTTCTGAGCCAGCAGTAATCGAGCAATGCCATCAGTAAAACCACAGTCGGCCGACTGTCTTTTGCTACGTGGGTATAATGGCAGGCGGCAGTAAAATTTTGTGATGTGAAATTGCTTCATGATTTTTAATATGCCTATACAAACTTTATTCTAGACGCAACTAATGTATTTGCAAGATTTTAAAGATAATCAATGATACAGTTAGTCTATATTCTAGGAGATTATCGCTATTCTCTATTATCCGCCACTTTACAACACAGCGATATTTTATTGAAGGAAACTGTTACTTTAAATTACAGATTGANTATTCTCTATTATCCGCCACTTTACAACACAGCGATATTTTATTGAAGGAAACTGTTACTTTAAATTACAGATTGAATGGTTTTAACTGTATTAATTAAACAATTAAATAGTATAACGAATTTCTTACGTAACTGAATTTGTAGTTTTCTCACTATTCGGTCAGTCGGTATGTCAAAGACAATTGTGTCCGTGAAAATCCTGTAACTTTTTGTCTTCAAGCACGCATACAAACTGAGGTCACGCAGCTACAGACTGATCGTGGATTTCATGCGACGTTCAGCAAATATCCGTAAAGGAACTTGTTCGAAATAATAGTTTATTCCATCAGTTACTCTTTTCCAAGCCTGAAAATACTATTCAGTTCACGAAATGCAATTATTTAATCAAATTTTCCTTCCGTAATCGTTAGGCCCATGTGAAAACAAGAATTTTGTTCGCTGAAACAAATGTTGTTTTGTGAGGGAGCCACTGCAGGAAACCCTACCTTGAGCAGTGAAAACTGAGAACGCCACTGGACGACACCGTAGACGCCGACGCCCTAACAGTCGGACGCCTGTCAAAGCCGCGTCGATACTCTGAGCAGCGTGCGACGCTTCGGCGGAGTGCGTTGCATGGCGTACACAAAGAAATCAATTCTCTATTCATCTCGCCTGGAGTTCGTTTCACCGCCCTCCCTTAAACCCGCCCTCTTCTCGTCTTCGGCAGTATCGTATACTTTGCATTACGCCACTGCGGAGAAGGCGTGAATGCATGTTGGAAGAGCTGCGGAAATAGATGCACGGCGTGCACAGTAAAAATACTGTTGTGAACGGCGCTGAAGTTTTTTTTTTTTCCTTCCAGTATACTGACTTCAAGGAATTCACAGTAATATTATTTGCAAACCTGTCTCGTGTATACATTCGCAACGAAAATACACTTGAGCCCGCCGCAGGAAAAATTGGCTTTCAAATATTCGGTAGGTTGCTTATGGCATGCTACAGGCACAGGAAAATGTTTCTACTTACTGTATGTAGGCGAATAATCATAACTAGTAATCCCACTAATATAGAAGGACTGATATGGGCTCTGAAAATCAAGCAAGGTTCATATTTTTGTTGCTTAAAGATAAATTCTTTTCTTTCTGCGCCGAGCAGTCTTGTAAAATCCGTTAGCAATGCTACATATACAAGATAAATTCTGTAGAACACGAACGAGTAGGTTGTAAAACGTTCTATATATCAATAGTAGCTCGATTAAATATTTGTTTTGGCACATATTTTCCAGTGTATTTATTGGATAACAGAACATTCGTCTCTCGTTTTGTACCGATCAAGGTGATGCAGTGGTAAACCATCGGACCCGAATTCGGGAGGACCTGGGTTCGATCCCCGGATCGGCTATTCCGATTTCAGTTTTCTAGAGAATATATAAAAAACACTCGGCAAATGCTGGGAGGGTTCATTACTACGTGGCCCGTAGTTCCTCTAAGAAGCTTGCTCCGTCTCTAATGACCTCGCTGTCGACGAGAAGTTAAGCCCTAGAGTACCTGCGTTCCTTACTTTCTGATTTGTATAAATAGCTTTTTCAGACTTGTAAAGGGGTATGCGATAGAATGAATTATTATTCCGGACAAATGTCTTTACGGTAGTTTGCTGAAAGTTCTATAAAACCCAGGACCAGTCTCTAGCTGCGTGACATTAGCTTGCATGTGTACCTGAAGACAATAAGTTGCACGTTTTTCACTGACAAATTTTTTTTTTCTGCACACCGACTGACCGAACAGTGCGAAAACGACCAATTCTATAACAGAATAATAAGTTATCATATTTCGCTTTCAAAGTAATACACTTATCAATCAGTCATTTAAAATTAAAAATTTATCTCTGGAAAGCCTCGCCTTCTACAAGTAAATAGCGATAATTTCCAAATTGAAACAACATTATTTTACTTCTAAAGCATAGAATTTAAACTAACTGTAGCATATATTATATTTCAAATCTTCAAAATACGTTAACGTGCCTAGAATACAGTATGCATATATTTCAAAAGCATGAAGTATTTTCTCATCACGAAACTGGTATATGGTATTTATCGAGCTCCGAACCCTTGACTTCGCAAGTCGTGATATGTTTCGGCTTGAGTGTACGTTTTTTATTGGGTGTGTATGTTTATACATATATATTCAAAATATACGGGCGCCGTTTACAAGATGTATGGATATAATATATGAACAAACATACCGCCGAATCAACTTCCCCAATGAGTAAATGTTTTCCAAAATATGCGGGCCTTCCTACAGTGGACAGAATTTACATGTCAGGATGCTGGGTATGGACACGTGAGCCGGAGTCTCTGTCGTGCCACAGGAAATGTTCAAACCTCTCACCATGGGCTTCACAGAAGTCGAGCAGGCTTCTTTAAGTGTACGGTTTCAGTCTTACAAGAACGTTGTGTTAGGCGCAAATGTTTTCTAATGAACCCATAAAGCGTTGCCGAAGGACAAAAGCATCAACGGTAGTGATATAAGCCAATGCGGTTACGTGGCTCCATAAGAATAACCTTAATTGTATCCCGCTTTGATCTGCTGTTTGGGATAAGTTAAGTCGAGGTAGGTTCGTGCTGTGTGGTTTTAAGGGACTGGTGCACCATCATGATGAACTACGATTCGTTTGTGTAGCTTTTTGTTACTATGTACTTTATTCAAATCGCTAAAATTTTCTGGCTATGATGTGAACGTGAAAATGCCTCATGAATCGTGTGGAACCCGTGAAAGTGTTACAGTTTTGATTAGTAAAACTTTACGCAGTCAAAGATACCCGAATTGGGACTTGGTCATAATTCTGATTTGCAGAGAGGCAACACTATGATTTGTTGACAACACTTTTAGCAATAATTGAAGCGAATTCGTCAAGTTTGTTCCGTCGATCTACTTAACTTTGGCACTACATTTTCTCCTAAGTGAATCCGTAGTTACATTTTGGTTATTTACCAAGGATTTATTTATCTGAAAATCTACGTTCTCATTATATCTAGCAGAACTGCTTTGTAAAAAGCAATTTTTGCATTAATGAATTTGATAGGAACTAAGAAACATTTAAGAAAGAAAAATAGGAAGAAGGCACCTCATATTAACATTGTAATGAGAATACTACAAAACATGTATTAAACTTACGTAGTCAGGGATGAAACCAGTGACCCTAGGATTGTAAATCCAGGGAAGATTCTGAAAGACTTAAGAACTTATTGTGAACATACCGTATAATCTAGCTCTAAATACGTAATCACCAAAAATTCATTAGAATTGACTAATTTTATTGTATCCGCTATCTACAAAGATAAGTCAACAATACATAGGAATGGACAGTTTTACAGCTCACTATATACTGACCGAACATCAACAGAAATATTCCGAGGACTGCTTTCAGTTTAACGTGTCTGCGCTTCCAGAGCAGCAAATTAGTACTTTTCCGTTTGCGGTCTAATGTAATTTTTTCACGTTTCGCGCATGTAAAATATCAAAGTTTCTTGGTAAGTGGATTTAGCTGTCAGTAGCATCCAATTTAAGTGAACGTAGCGGACGCGCTGGCTGAATACGAAATATAGATAATCAATAACAAAAGAATGTCAACAACATTGTTTCTTTCGCCACATGATTGCGTATGAGCTACAGGCAAACAAAATGAACACAGCACTTGCTATTGTCTCTGCTACTCTGTTGACTTGGTATCAGTGCCGTTTATTAGTACGGACCTTCATCAGACGCAATGATCGACGATGTCATTGATTCCTTACATACTATAATGCCCCATAAAGCGTAAATTCTAAAATAGATCAGTCAGGGTAATACTCAAAGGCTTAATAAATTACAGGTTCAACTTCCCTCATTACTATGCGTAAAATAATCACGCGTGAAGATTTCATTATCAAGGTTTTACAGTGCATAACGGAGAATGATCTGAAGAAGGCCTCGCACCGAACAAAGCGATGATCTTCATACAAGAAGTTGACTTAAGAATTTTCTTGCTAATTTAAGTAGTTTTACTAATTACATAACCAAATGTACAAAGTCATTGAGCAGTAATTTCGTAAGTTAAGCGTCCTTCGCTAACATAGTTTTGAATTTTTTTCATTATTTTTTTTTTGCTTAATGGAGTCTAAAGAATTGTTAATAAGGACCCACATCATATATAAACCCTGATAAAACTTACTTTTATTGACATTATATTCTTTAACATTAAGTTGAAGGCCTTTAAAAATAACTTCACTGATAAAACTTGCACCTGATATTTTCTTTTACACTGTTAACTATTATTCCGGGTAAATTGAGAATTTATTTTATCCAAATTGTGTTAATTCATGAGATTTATTTGCCAAAATATGAGAAAACTTTGCACTTAATGAAAGCTAATAAGTTCAGAATTAAGGCATATAGTTAAGCAAAAAGATGTAGTGCCAGTAAACTTGGTATACGCAAACATTTTTTACCGCGTACGTTGAAAAATTAAAAAAAGCAAGCTATGCGAAGAAAACATTATTACATCAATCAAGCCAGCTGAAATGATGCCCTACTTCTCACATTTCCCGCCATTTATTTTATTTTTATTTATTGATGTTAGGGATCTGTAAACAAAATGAGGGAATGGCTCACACTGACGCGCCATCCGGCAGCGTGCAAGTTCAGGTTGGTATTCCTTGTGGACATCTAAAGAACCCTCTACTCTACTCGCAGCTTACGTCAATGTGATTGCCTCACGCGATTGACATTCATCCCAGGAGGTATTTGCCCCGATTCTCGTACCCGTTTATTAAGTCTTCCGGTGACATTGGCTAAGGGATGATGATAACCACGATTCTCTCTCTCTCTCTCCGTTTCTCTCTGTCTACAATCGGGCTGCAACATTCGCATTCGTTACCTCGATACTCACCAAATATGCAGCACTTGTCGCTGTATACCTGCATGCTGTATTCCATGTGGCTGCCTGCACCTTCGCACTATTCGACTGTTGTGAATACGGTGAACCGTCTGCCTTACACAACTGGGGTCGCGGTGGTGTAGTGGTCAGACCACTCGCCTCCCATGTAGATGAACCGGGATCGATTCCCGGCAAGGGCTCCCGGATTTTCGCATGTGTGAATCGTGTCGGGCGATGCCGCTGGTCGGCGAGTTTTCTCAGAGATCTCCCGTTTCCCCCTTTTCGCATTACGGCGCTACTCCATGTTCCCCTCTGCACACCATCATCGGCTTTCAAGATCTTGATGTTAACAGCCGCCCAAGTCTCTCCACTCGCTTCACTCCAATTATGGCCAACCACTTTCCCATCCATACATGACCCTGCCAAGCGCGAACCACATTCGGATTTTCACTCATTTTCAAAAGCGTGCCAGTTTCATGAATACCTGAAAGGTAAAAACCATAACTTTATATTTTTGGAACAGGACTCCAATCCCACTGCCTTGTTCCTTTCTGAACACTCCCCTGATATCTGTTGCGTAGCAAAGCTGTGACATCCCAGTGATAACCGTAGAACTAACTGCACTTAGTTACTGGAATTAGTGACTGCACTTAGTCCTGAAATAGATGGCACGGAAACTTAAACACTTTCATTACACGCGCAAATCTGCCGTGGAAACAGAGCGAGTGTGTGGCTGCTCTTTAATCACGGTGGTCACATTGCAATTATCTGCGCAGTACAATTTGTCCGCTCTGCCGGTCCTCACTTAGAATTTAACGATTCCGCGNCGGTGGTCACATTGCAATTATCTGCGCAGTACAATTTGTCCGCTCTGCCGGTCCTCACTTAGAATTTAACGATTCCGCGTACTTCAGTTGTAATTATTTCACGCACGCTTCTACCTACACCCCTAGGTTGTTATCCAGGTATTACGTGTAATACACGTTCGGATTGAGATTTAATGGCAAAGAGTAAATAGTACAATTTATTTGGAAAGTATTTTTTCTCTAAAATTGATGAAGTCACGTTTATCAGTTATAGTTGTTTTTGAAGTTTTATTGTAACATTCAGTAACTTTAAATTACACTCGGNGGAAACTTAAACACTTTCATTACACGCGCAAATCTGCCGTGGAAACAGAGCGAGTGTGTGGCTGCTCTTTAATCACTGTGTTCACATTGCAATTATCTGCGCAGTACAATTTGTCCGTTCTGCCGGTCCTCACTTAGAATTTAACGATTCCGCGTACTTCAGTTATAATTATTTCACGCACGCTTCTACCTACACCCCTAGGTTGTTATCCAGGTATTACGTGTAATACACGTTCGGATTGAGATTTAATGGCAAAGAGTAAATAGTACAATTTATTTGGAAAGTATTTTTTCTCTAAAGTTAATGAAGTCACGTTTATCAGTTATAGTTGTGTTTGAAGTTTTATTGTAACTTTCAGTAACTTTAAATTACACTCGGNAATGAAGTCACGTTTATCAGTTATAGTTGTGTTTGAAGTTTTATTGTAACTTTCAGTAACTTTAAATTACACTCGGCGGCATATAAATTTAATTTTCTAGTAGTAAATTGGCTCTGTGAGACGCGAACTGAAAGATGCGTTCAAATTCTGCACAATTGTAGTTATTTGTTTGTTTTATATGGTTGAAAAGTAAATAAGGAGTCGTTGCTAGTAAAATGCATATCTTGTATTCGTGAAACAACGTATGAGATTCTGTACAGAGTGGGCATAATTCTACCAGCACACATTGTGAGGTGATTCCTTATTCAAAATAACAAGATGGAGCCTGGGCAGTTACAACAATTATGCCCAGTTTTATTAATTACATCATAATACTGAATAAACCAATATCAAAAGTTCGTAAGTCCTGATGGTAAAAATGTTTCCTGTGAGAAGAGGATGGCCATCCCTGTTATTTTCATTACGAGGAAGGTATTAATGAGGGTCTACACTTAGGTTTAAGATCTTGATATCGTAAAACCACGTTCGTAGAGTTCAAGTTTAATTTCACTTCGTTTCGCATATTTTGCCAAAAAAATAAAATACGGTTTAAAATCTCGATATTTCTGTCGTTTCTGTACTTTTTTTTCGCAAGCAAATGTCCTAGGCCTAGAGAAAATAAACAAATGTAACTTCCAGCGGCAGCGACGCAGTTCCAGGCACGTAGGCAAAACCAACACTTCTTGCAGGGAATCAAACACTGACTGTCGCCAGAAACAGGCGGCTTCAGTACTGTGAAGATATTAATGTATGGTACATGCTGTTTACAGTTAATGCTAATAGTATTCTCTAGTGGACTCACCAGCATACCATTCAATGTTTGCGTAAATGCTAGGCACTGTATCGCTGTAGCCGAAGATATGTGTGCATTTTATACGAAAACAGTGGGTCCTGGGGAGTTGCACCAAGATTACCATTTTTGTTAATTAGGTTGCACAGCTCAATAAACCAGCTTCAAAAGTCCATAATACTTCATAATATAGAATGTACCTGCAAAATAATTGTTCAACCCTGTTATTATTATTTCGAAGTGTGCTTTAAGGTAGAAGTAAAGTGGATCTCCTTATAGTGATGCAACCAGAAACACAGTAAATGCACAACTTTTTAAAAAGTACTGTAGAGACTTNATCTCCTTATAGTGATGCAACCAGAAACACAGTAAATGCACAACTTTTTAAAAAGTACTGTAGAGACTTCCAAAATTGTAAGAAAAATATGGTTGAGTTTTATAAGATAGACGAATCATTATATTTTATTCAGTGTCAAATATGACACCGCAGTAAGTCTCTTTGATGGGTAAATTAATTAATTAATAACGAAAATTTATATTTCTTACACAAGAATGGGCGTATTTCTTCTCTGCATAAATAACAAAATTGATTTTATTAAAAAAAATTACTCATCTAGCTAGGTTAGCTTTTTTTTTCCATGATTTTATGTGAGAAAAGATACGCATTATATTTTATAGGTGTGCTAAAAGTTAACTTTATGAAAAAAAGTTACAATACATAGTACACATTTTGACTGGATTATTTATGTTTAAAATGTTAAAAAAATGTCAAATACAGCATTTTTTTGCTTAAAGTCAAAGATATTAATGTATCATTTCATGTAAATCAATCGCAGTAATGATAAAATGTCAAATAATCGTACAATCTTGGAAATACATTCTAAAAAATACCTAGGAAACTACTGCCTTCGTAGTGCAGTGGTAGAAAGTGTAACTACATGAAGATGTCGAAAGGTTAATGAACAGGGAGGGCGAGGTAATGATGTGCGCGATAACAAGCCTGGTAATGGGTTGTGAACAGTTTGAAGAGGACTGAGCACATGCCTACCAACAGAGGCGGAGGAGACGCGTGTCTGCTTGTGTCTCTGGCTATCGCCACAAGAATTTGCTGCTGCCTATACAAATGACAGTGATGCAATAATATTTTGTGAACGGTTAATAAAATTTTCATCTTATCGTTCACGCAATTTATGAAACAAATATATATAATTTTCTGTACGTCTTCCTCTAACTCACTTTCTTCATAGAGTTGCAACTAACTGCACAATTTTTTGTGGAATTGTTGACATTGTACGTAGGTATTTCTGTAATTGCAAAAAAAAATAATATAAAAAATATTAATTAAAGTTTTTCTGCGCTATACCAAATGTTTTCAAAGTATAATATAATTCAGTAAATCAATTTCCAAAGAGTTATCATTACCAAAATAATAGCGGAGAAAAAAAGGAACGTAGTTGGTCTCTGCCCTACAAATTGCACAATTGTTATTACTTATAGCCATACGGTTTATAGGAAATTCTACATTTTGTAATTACAGTTTTTTCTATTTCCCGAATGAGTGCACCTTTCTGATAGCCAATGTCTAGTGATATATTATAAACGATATGAACAACATTCCACCTAGAATAACTTAAATCAGCCGATGCAAATCACCTCAGCTGCATTAAATATAGCTCCTTGAAACATTTTACAGACTAAAAAAGGTCTCATACACTACATCAAACGCATGTCACCACTATTAACGGCCTCCTTCCAAATTTCTAACCTAATGTTCAACCATTTGCCGCCAACGTGACGTCATCACATAAAGAACTCGTGCTCCTGGCCTCATTGCAGTCAGTGCAGGAGATTAGCCGCAAGTAGAATGATGTAGGCGCCACACAGATGCAACTTCTTGTATGGATAGGAACTTCTTGTTTGCTCATACTGCGCATTGTAGAGGTATCGAATTGTGGCCAGTTGAATATGCATGTTGCGGGCGGAGCACATGCACGTGTGCCATTCCGGCTGTGGTACGGTAACAGACTCCATGAGTGAAAGTTAGCATGAAGGAAATAGACGAATTGCTGTATTATACCAAGAAAACAAAAACATTTCGTCTGGAAATAATGACAACAATCATAATTTTTCCCATTATTTGTTAAATGTTTGATAATATCTTTCAAAACATTTGAAATAAAAGTATTTTTTTTCTATGTTTTATGTTTTACATAAGAGTGGTTACAATCCCGAACTGATCATCAGACCCTTTTCTTTTAATTCATAGTGCCTTACGGAAGCTTGACGAAGTATCTCGCAAGTGTATATATATTATTTTCAGCGTTTCATGTACTGTGCGTTAATTTTGAGACAATTTTTACTGTCTTCAGCAAACACACCCTCTGCTTTTATTGTACAGTACTGGCCCAAGTTACTAGAGAAGGATCAAACATTTGGCATGTGCAGTCTTGCTGGTTCGTTCTCTTATTTAATTGTATTTTTATTCAACAACAAAATAAGTAATATATTCTTTCATTTCACATAAAAATACTTTCGAACCAGGCAGCTGCTATTTTTCAATCAGCGAGAAAAATTCATCTGCATATTATTTAGGGCCATTTACTTCCTGTTAAAAAAAAAGTTTTTTTTCGTACGTTCAAAATTAAAGACACGTTTTAAATGCTTCAATATAACTATTTTTAAAATGTCTTCAGGCTTATTTAAAAACTTTGAAATACTGAAAATGTTACATCTGATTCAGTACCTTATTTGGTGTTGTCAGAGGGCTATGTCGGAAATGTTATTGGTTCAAAATATACATGCGTACATGGTATACGTACGTATAGATGCAGACATACGTCCATGTAGGTGAATACTGGCATCGCCCACACCTGACACACATAACAGTACACATAAGAATGCACATACCACCTAAGACTACCCCTTCAAGAAGAGTGAGGTATGCGAAGAAAATTAGTATGCGATAAAAATACTGCTTCTTCACGCGCGTTACATAACTGAAGATCACTTTCAGTTTATGCGTTTGTCGTAGCTAATCTTTGCCTCTCTCACTTGTAATATGAAGCGCTCTCGAGCCAGAATTACTTACCAAAATCTTTCGCAAAGCCTTTCCATATTCCATTTAAAACTTTTAAAAAATGTGAAACAAAACAANGCGATAAAAATACTGCTTCTTCCCGCGCGTTACATAACTGAAGATCACTTTCAGTTTATGCGTTTGTCGTAGCTAATCTTTGCCTCTCTCACTTGTAATATGAAGCGCTCTCGAGCACGAATTACTTACCAAAATCTTTCGCAAAGCCTTTCCATATTCCATTTAAAACTTTTAAAAAATGTGAAACAAAACAAAAAGCATTTTTCACTAGGCACTGAAAACATAACATAGTTAATTTATAAAAATCACCTAATTTAAGAAAATTTTTTATTTTTCTGGCTACAAAAGTTTTGTAAAGCGATTTTTCTTTAAACCTTTTACGTAAATAACCACCTGCTTTTCATATAACGTAAAAGTAACTACCTGGACAAATATATTAACTTACTTGAAAGTAGCAACCCGTTACTTGTTTCTTAGAAATAAAAATTTTGTATTGAAGTCTGACGTAGTTTTTGAGGTATAACAGCTCCATTTGCACTTCAGCAAATACGTAAATAGTATATTATAAACCATTCATCAGTTACTTATTACTATACCCGGGGCAAAGAATTTTTTTTTAAAATTAGAGGTAAAAAAAATACGAGGTACACCATTTATTTATGAGTCTTTTGTTTAGTGGTGAAGTTGAGGCAGCAGCCTTGTCTTACTTACACACTTTTAAACCCCAATATAAACTTTTCTATTTATGGTGCATAGAGAAAAACAAAGAGTTACGTACACTTAATGCAATACAAAAAGCTCCTGAAGTTTGTAGTGATACATTTTTCAGAACCTTATTATTAGGCTACTTTACTCTCACATTTATAGATTTAAAATATGACAGTTTATATTTGTACGTTCAAGTTTACACAAGTAACATAGGTTTCTCATTAAATGTTCCTAGCAATTTAAAGTGTAACACTTGCTGATTTCTAGAATGATTTTTTTTTGTGCACGATTTTTTCTAGTAGGGCGCTATCGTCACTTATACAGTCCATCAAATAAAATCTTTCGTTGCTACAAAGTGTTTTGCGGAAAATTTTATATAAAATGCATATCAAAATATCACCAAAATTCGTATTAACACAACGTTAGAAGTGCTACTGCATCAGCAGATACCTAGACTAAAAATCCTGGCTTAAGTTTTTTAAAAACATTTTCACTGCATTTCTAAATTTAAAACTTTTTTTGCTAACATTATATCATTACGGAACGAGATATTTGGTGCAAGCATTATGCACTAACATCGAGAAAAATAACAGAATTCTTGGTCAATTTCCCGGAAATAAGCACTGCCAATATAAGTTACATTATCGAATGAAAACGCATTCGCATTCGTTCCTGTTTGCTCAACAGCAACTTACTTGCTATTTGACACATTAGAATTTCGGGCAAACACATCAATCGGTGGATATAAACAAATACATTTTTTAATGCCATAATTTTATATACAAGTTAAAATAGCTAATCTTAAATGCTCCCAACGTATGAATCAATAGTGAAAGGTTTACAAAAATGTATTATTGGCTTTTCCAATGTGTCTATTATCCATACTGGCATGTGTGTCATACACATGGGCGGAGTACTACTAACCCAACACCACGAGAGGAGAAGGTTGGACCGTCTCGCCTGTTTCGAGTAACGGTACTCCGGAGGGTAGCATGATGTGACGTCACTGCGGCGCAGCGTTCTCTCGAGTCTAGGGCCGCCGGTGTGTCATTTATTGCTAGTTTCGGACCGTGGTTTAACCCAACCTGGGGCCCCGTTATTGAAAATATCGGAATTATTCCTCTACAGGAAAGATTTCGTTCCGCTATCGGAATGCCTAGAGCCAATTTTTGAACACTCGATAGCGGAATTGTATAATGGAATCGATCCATGAAGTGTCGAAATGAATCGGACAGCTGGGCAACTGCCGAAATTGCCGTTCCTCCACATATTTGTATCTAATACTTTGTATGATGTAGGAAACTTGAAAATACACTCGCGCATGGTTTAAAATAAATATAATTAACAAAGGAGCGTAAAACAGTTACCAAATAACAAATTATCAAGGTGTTTACATATATATATGAAAAAATCGTGTAAACAAAGTTAATTTGGTAGGTAAAAACTGACAGAATTGCTAAGAATATCATGTGAAATTTTATACAAAACTGCTGAAACACAAAATATATAACGAAATCAATTTTGCAAGAAAAGCTGTAGTTGTGAAACCTAGTTTGTACTGTGAATCAAAATGTAATAAATTGGTTTTAGAAATGCAAACTTTAATGAAAAATATTTTATAGTTTACAGCCATAGCCGCATTGTAAGCAAAAATTTCGTAATTATATATTTACACCAGAAAAAAATATGTTGTTTTAGTGTTGCTTTTTAAATTGCATTTTACCATTTGTTACAGCATGGTAAAGAATTTTACTATTCTTTCGTGAATAAAGTTACAATAAAGTAATTAAAATATAAAATTTTCTTAAATATATTCTTAATTAATACTAAAACTATATCTAGCGGCAAAATGAGATAACTCTTTAACATGTTCTTTCATGGGCTGAGTTATTTTATAGGGAAATATTAGCGTAATTGTGTTATTTTAAGGAAAAAATTAATTAGCATGAAAAATAAGAGTTCCTGTTGATTACCAATGTCTGACTTCATTATTTATAATATATCAGTTAGGAGTTTCGTTGCCACTGTAGATAGTTTATTTTTTTTAAGGTAGTTGCAATTACTTATCCCGGATTATTTAAAAATAAATAAAACATTTATTAATGCATTTTAAAGCAAATGTTCCTACTACATCAGATATAACGGGATAGGTTTAACTTCGCTGACCACACACGAAATACAACAATACCAAGTTGTAAAATTTATACATAAAAAATCCTATACATTTTATTTCGACTGTTATGGTTGTCTCAAAAATTCATATTTTGTAATCGCAACACTCGTTATCGGAATGGAAGTATCGGAATCTGCTAGATAATTTATTCCGATAGTTTAAAAAAATTGAGCCCCTGTTTCGTTGTCAACACATATTCACACCAAAGCGTTTTCACATTATTTGGTATGCTGTTTGTATTTCCAATGCCATATCCGTATTGCAATTATTTGCTATATTATGCTCGTACAAAGAGGAAATTCGCTATTTTGTTGTTGCTGTGAACCACAATCACACATTTAAGAAGATTTTTCTTAGTGTATCATCGTTGTCATGGATGTAACAGTATAGGGGGCAAAAATGTTTGCGTATATAATTTGAGTATATTTGTTTTATTAGGCCTGACTAATATTATTTTGTTATCTTCAGCTAATTCCAGGAGGATATTCTGCGGAAGGATTCCATGAGCATGAAACGCGATGTTCATCTAACTTTTTTTTGCATAAGCTAATGACGATTTTATTTTTATATAAATCGCTTTCGTTATAGCAGTATAAATATATCAAATAAAACAATATGTTTGATATATATTGCAAAACAGTAGCTGTACCAACATGCAAACGAGTATTAGATGCAAGTTTTACCCTTAGCTGCAGTCTCGCCTGGCCAGTCGCTGCGCCATATTGACGTCAGCGCGCACCACTCAATGTACCGTTACTCAAACTGGCTCGCTCGGGCCAACTTGGCTTGTCTACTGACACTCCGTGGTTCTGTGAATAGATGACAAGCTGTCGGTTAAAGAAGGCTGGGGGGGGGGTACGACTGTGGTGACATCTAGCGGATGGTTTGGAAGTGGTTACAAATAATTTGGCAGTGCGCTCTGGGCGACAGAGGATCACACTACCTCCCACTTGACTTTTACCTTAAGGTTGAAGAACACGATAGCATAAAATGATGTTCGAATAATTATATTCTAATTTATATTAGTTACCGATATTTTGTAAAAATACCATTTGAAATCTCAATTTTGAAGGGCTTGAAACGTCCTTTTATGTTCGGCTTAGGTATGCATTGTCCTGTGTGTTTCCCACTTTAGTTTGCATAAAGAATCACCACGCGAAGTTTTCCGGTTGAGTCCCACCCCATCCTGTGTGGGCATGTGTGTGTTCGAACTCCAGTAATGGCATAGTTCTTCCCTAAACAGAAATAACAATGTTAGGCCTATACCTAAGCGAAATAACGCGCACTTTGATGGCTAGATAACAATTGGGGATTAGGATTATTGGCCCTTCAGGCTTTGTAAAAACACCTCTTTAACTGCAAAATCCGTTATACAAGGCTGATGATGAATCAAACCCGCTCCTTGTGTTTTACAGCATTGAACGTTATTTGTAGAGAAAAAAAAATGTACCCTGTCAAAAGGGCGACTTGAGTTAGACTCGCAAACAATTTGTAAAATATCTGTAGAGTTGTTGATACGTCTTCTCGCAGTTCCAAAACTGGTGGCTTCAAATACCCGTCGTGGTAAAGTTATCTTTCCTTGGCATCTTCAGGGCTACCAGCTTCAGACGTTGTGGCCTCTTTGAAGTTCAAAATTAATTACACGGTTGAAATATGGACTGGAAGTGCTTGGACTTCAGCTTCTTGGAGTTCTACTCTCTCCACAGAGATGCGCATTCTGCTACTTTACTCGGACGGCCCCTAGATCGGATAATCCGAAGTGATATTTAAGATGACGAAATGCTCAGGTTGTCAAACGATGTGGAGTACGTGATTTGCAATGTTTATTTTAAATTCTCAATCCATGTTGTGATGGTTCCTTAAAAAAAAAAAAATCAGTAAACCTTACAAAAAATACAGACCTAAAAGTGTCCTGTTTTTATTTTGTTCACTGAAATTAACCTACTCCGACTTCGCGTACACAATTGTGTACATTTCGCACAAGTAGGTAATTTTTGGTCTGTACTGCACACTGCGAATCTCAGTGACCAGTTATCTTTCCTACGGGTAAATGATCGCAAACAGTCGTACTGGTCTAGGTCATAATTGGTTTATATTACTGTAGCCGAACATACAGCCTATAACTCATTGGCTGTGACAACGAAACAAGTGTTGTGTCGGCATAAGTACAGCACACATCATAATTTTTTTGTTTGGGTTTAAAAGTGTTTGTTTACTTCATATTTTAAAATGGCTAGATATTGCATATTTTTAATCATTTTCGTGTGTGATTAATATGGCACAGAATTCCCAAATTCATATAGGGGCGCCAATAAAGTATTTGTGTTTATTATTTCGCTGGCGGGTGGTTTTTCTCGGAGATCTCCCGTTTCCTCCGCCCTTGCATTCCGGCGCTGCTCCATATTCACCTCATTTCACCTCAAAACTTCGATGTTAATAGCCGCCCAAATCTCTTCACTCACTCGCTGTGAGCAATAAATAAGTTAGACGTCATTCGCACAGCCTCGGAGAACTGCACCAACCAGCATTAACCTGGAAAAGGGGAGGGGGGAGAAAAATGTACACCAGCCGGAATCGAACTCACGACATCCTGAAGGAGTTACACGGGTTACCGCTCTGAACAAACAAGCCTGTTTGACCTATTACAGCCCGCGGATCACAGCTACGATCACAGCGATGCTTTGGTAGCGTGGCCACAGGGGCTNGACTCGGAGAACTGCACCAACCAGCATTAACCTGGAAAAGGGGAGGGGGGAGAAAAATGTACACCAGCCGGAATCGAACTCACGACATCCTGAAGGAGTTACACGGGTTACCGCTCTGAACAAACACGCCTGTTTGACCTATTACAGCCCGCGGATCACAGCTACGATCACAGCGATGCTTTGGTAGCGTGGCCACAGGGGCTCCGCATTCCTTTGTTGCTGTGTTCAGAGTGCTCGAATAATAATAATTTCAGTTCCTGGCCGACCGACAAACTCTCCAACTCCGTTAATTGCTACCGGCTCGAACCGCCGCGCCGGCAGTCGATACACCTGCCGCCGCTCGGAGACTCGCGAGCTGGTAAACATTGATCAAATATTTAACCACTCAAGCAATTGTATATCGCCGCACTGACAGCGCGCGAATATAAAGGGAATGTAAATCGCAAACGCTCTTCTCACAAAAGCCTGTATAAATATTTCCCCGTTCGTTGGAATTTTTTTTTTTTATCCGAAACAGGGAGATTGATTTCTCTCAATTCATTAAAGTGAAATTAAATTAAGCTACGTCAGAATTGTTTCCACATAAAAGCTAGAATAACTTTTACACAAAACTGAGAAAAACAAACAGTAGCCGACCTGCAAAGTGATTCAATTTACGGTCGTACAAATTAACACGCAGCAGTACTGTTTTTTTTTTGTATCATCACACAAAGATATTTGAAATTGTGACAATGTAAAATGTAGATAACTTTATCGTAAAGGTACAATATGTGTAATTGAATTTACCTTCAAAATATACGGACACTATGGGACCGGTCCGTGGTTAGTTCGTTAATAAACCAAATTCGTTTCAATGTTAGAAAACGAAAGCTCTCCAAGAAAAAATTCACTTCTTTGTTTTTAATTGTACGTCGGTACAGCAAATGTTTAGGATGCATCTTTTACTTGTTTAAAGCTAGTTGTATATTTCCAATAAAATGTATAGATTAGATAATAATCAGGGAATATATACTCACCCTTTATTTTCGTAATAGACAAAAAAATCTTTGCTAAACAGGCGAGGATATCACATGAAAATTAATTATTTGCATTTACTCTTAAAATTTATTATTTTTTTGCTCTAAGGTGGTTTATTTTGTCAAAACACAAATTTTATAAAGAAAAATCCTTAATATGGACTGATCGAAGAACCTGGAAAAATCTTAATTGTACACTGAAAAAAAAATTTTTGTAATCCTTACTGAGAAATTAATTGTAATTTAACAAATGTTTGTAAAAGTACAACAATTTTTCATGTAAAATTACTCGTTTGTAAAACAACAAGAGCCGTGTTTGTGATAGACTTAAAGGAATTTTTGCACTATACTGACCAGTATCCACGCGCTCAATCAAAATGGCGGACACTCAACAACGTAAAACGTTATAGGGAGCGTGCGGAATAGTTATTTTTAGTTGGTGGCGCTCCTAGCGGAGACGGCGGTATAAACGAAGTGGGAGAGAACGACAAAAAGGCACATTACAGAAAACGGTATAATGACATCGATGGGAGAAACCTGTAGAGACTATAATTCCCGAAGTGTTTCAGAAAATGCAATTTTCGTATAACTTCCAAAACTCCACTTCAAAAATAGGCAAAAATTTAAATGAGAGTAAGAACATGTATTTGACGCAAAGAAAAATGTTAGGGCGTGAAATACATGGCAAGTGTTGGAGAAATACAAGCTCTTTTAAAACATCGAAACTCAGTTAATTTAAGTATTCGTACACGGTTTTGCGCTATATCAAGCAAACGCGGTTTTAATATGACACTTAACACTTTTTAATATATTTTAAATCCTACAAATATTTCATTAATTAAAGTGAGAAGCAGCCAGTGAAAATATAAATCCTAATTAGGCTATATTTAAAAAAATTAATTGTAGATTGACTTAAATAGGAACATCGTGACAGGCGACTGTGAATGCGAAGCAGTTCAGTCAGTTTTACAAATATATTGCTGTACTGTGTTTCTTTATTTGTTGCGGGAAACACACTTCCAAGGCAATCTTTGTACAGCAAAAGGGAACACCAAAGCGTGCTCGCGAAAATTTGTATTCGAAAGGAGTGTTCAAATGTTCAAATCAAAGTAGGCAGTTGCCGAAAATCACGATTCGACACCCTTGGACCAAATTGCGTTGTGCTAGCAAATAAAACACGTTGAATGCACTTTTACTAACATTTCGAATGCGAAATACGAGAAACGAGAGTGAAAATTTTGCATTAGCATGTTCATTGTAGGTTTGCGGTAGCAGCTGAAAGTATGTCAGCCACCATATCATTCGTTGCCTAGAATTGCTAGATTGCATACCAGGTTTGATGAATGGGCTTGTCTTTTATGTCGCAGATTCCATGTTAATTTTCGTACTTGGCGTAACACACTGCTGTTCCATAGCATAGAGCGTTCCCCCGTACAACTATTTGAATGTTGATGATCAAAAAATATGTCGCCAAGTCTCCGCCTTTATCACATGTGTATGTATATGACTGGAGATCATTCAATTGGCTTTAAATTACGACAGCCAAAAAATATTGAATTTGCCGTCTTAAATACACTTTGAAAGTGTTGCTGAGACCTAAGCCACTAAAGCATAGCTAAAAATTAAACCAGGGATCACTCATAAAGTGTAAATTACGCCTATTTCAATCATTTTGCTTCGCAAAGCTATGCTAGGGCAATTGTAAAGAATCGTTTTACGAACATTACTATTTGGTAGGCTAAAGATAAAATCTCTATCAAATTAATTTGTTGGGTGGTGTTTATAATTCACAATTAATAAATTAACATAATTATATGAACTTCTACGCAACGTTAAATACTTGATAATATCACTTGGATAGGTAGAAAATTAATGGACACGAATCGAACAGTTATAGATCGTTATAAAAATGAAGAAATTTTAAGATACCCTTAGTTTGTACAGTATAAAAGTGCCCTCCCCTCATTTTAGGACTCCAGTAACTGTTGTGTAGTTTGCATCTTCCATGCCGGCTCGCATAGCTCCTGGTATGCCGGCTCGTGCGCAAGGCCTGATTAAATATTGCAGGAGAGCAATTACGGCAGCAGGTATTGAGTAACATCAGCTTTGGTTAAAATGTTTCTACCAGACTACATGCAAGCGCATATAATATCTAGACTGTAAGTTTATACGTGAAGTTGTGGGAGAAGTTACTGAGACGGTAACTTGGATGCGGTTGCTCGAAGGGCAATGGAATATCGGGGGACATAGCAACGCCTGCGGTTTCGCTCGTCGAGAATAATATCAGGATGCGGTCACGTATTTAAGTGCTGAATTTATGTCAGAGTTCGCTCAGGGGCTCGTCTCAGAAGAGAGTTCTCAAAGGAGCAGCTGTTATTTCTCAATTGCCTCTGACTTCAGCCCCTCCGCTTCGGTTTCTGTCAAACTCAGGTTGTTAATTACTCGTTTGTTTACAAGCTCTCTGTAGTGTTTGGTGCGGGAACTTTTTTTTGCGAGCGCTCCGAAATAAATCAATAAGCAAAGCTTTCGAAAATATAAATACACAAATAAAATATACATACACACATACATATACACACGCGCATACATACACACACACACACACACGAGACAAGAATATTAACATTTCAACTAAAATTGTCAAATAGCTCCAGAACAATGGAGTCAGCGAAATGAGTTCAGCAAAAGCTTACTTAAATTTCCGAATTTCTCTCAGTTTGTGATGATTTGAGTTAAACTCTAGCGAATCTTGCTGAACATTTTTGTTGGTTCCCGATTCCTTTGATTGGCAAAGATGAGGTAGATTTATTTTCGTATTTTGTGTTTGTACCCAGTGTTAACGCGCCTGTTGCCAACAGAAAGGTCAAAATCACGTTGTATAGTGGCGGTGGGTCTTGTTGAAGTTTCGTTTCCATCAAATCCGTGACGTGTATAGATTATTTCTCTTAACTTATATGTTTTCTAATAGCATTAAAAACTAATCGGGGATAATGGACTGCAATTTCAAAGAAAGCATCTATATAAACATTGTTTTGGTTTCGAATACATCACATTGTTTTGACAGTGCTGTACGCAAAAAAAAAAACCAGTCCAATGTTAAAACACTGAGTTCTATTACTGTGCGCCTGGCGGGCGAATTCTACACACTATACACTCTACAATCTTACCAATTGATATTCCATTAAATTAAGACATTAAATGTGTGTATCTGGATAGCACATTTGGTTAAATGAAATTTACATAATAGTATAACTTAAATTTAATGAATGTTAAATTTGGGATGACAGTGTGGTTGGTAACAAAAAACATTATGCACGGAATTATCTATCCCAAGAAAGTATGGTACAAGGTAATGAAGTTCTCTACACTTGAAATAATGTTATAAGAAAATACGCCCTCCCCCCACAAAAAAAAGTGATTACTACTTAAAATCACTTCAATAGTAAACAGATCCACTTGTTTTACTTGAAATATTAAAAAAATTATGTAATGATTTGAAACTTCAATTTCGCGACTTTCTAAGCAATACAAACACTTTTCTGGATATATTACAAGAAAAAGGCTCTCATAATGTTACACAAAATAAATTATACAGGCGAATTATTGTACATGTGTGAAGTTTTAGAAGTGTACAAAATATCTTTTTAATTAATTCGCATTGCTCTGTTGGAAATTTCAACAGTTTAATTAGTAATAATGCATTTTAAACATGTCGAAATGTCAAAGTGTGGGCACCGGAATATTTTTTCAAGTACTTTTATGATTTATATTATTTCCCGTAAAAAAATTATTTCCAAACTAACATTTACTATCTGCAGTAAAAAGTAAAATTTTATTTTTTTTCGAACTCACACGCACAGAATACTGTTTTGTGCCCAGGTCAAAACCTCTGCTCAAAAACAGCAGAACGACCAGCGACACGTTTTAAATTCACTTAATAAATTCTTTTTTAAAAAGTCAGTAGTATTAAAATTTATTAGGCTGACAATGTTTGAAATTTTAAGTATATGCTTAATTGTTATTTAAAATGTATTATCGTCAATATTATTTGAAGGGTTCGTAGATCCAAGCAATTTGAATGACTTTCAACCTCCGTAGATATGATTAAAATGTAAGCCATTTTTTTTTTGGCTTTATCAACAGTTCGTTTCAGGTATTTGTCACGGGAAGCGCCCAAATCTCTGTAACATGGTAGGTTAAGTGCGGAAGTCAAGCGGGCATTCCAGTCAAACAAGGAAACAATTGCAACGATGGCTGTCGTACTAGTTTGTATAGCAGCTAATATGGCAGAACTTGCACAAGCTATAAGTGAAACTAGTTCTTACAGCATAGCTGTTAATATGAACCTCTCGCAACTGAAAATCAATCCACGGTCGAACCGTTTCATTGTAAGTGGGTTATAATTAACCCAGTTAAGTGAAAAACACAGAAACAATTGTACTTAAGGCACGTTTCTTTTTAACTGGCTCAGTTTTGAACGCCAGCAACATCCTACTCGTACCTCTTCGAGACTTTGGTTTATCAGACAGAACATTTTCTCAGCTCGAATTCCAATGTGTGGCGTCGCAGGTGCGAACATAATACGGGAGCTTTTCTCTTAGCGCTCACCCAGGCGAACCGGGTGCGATTCTCTGCGGGTTCACCCGCATTTTCGCACGTGAAAAGCATGGTGTACGTTGACTTTGGCCGGCGGGTTTTCTTGGGACATTCCAGTTTTCCCCACCCTTGTATTCTGCTGAAGCTCCATCCCTACCTCATTTCACCTACTACACCAGCACTCAAGACTTCTATACTAAGCGCCAATAAAAACCCCGCTCAATTATCAAGTTCTTTCCGAATGCTTCCGTTGACTTCTCAAGTTTTTCTCAGCTGTTTTCACAGGTGTATTTCCTCACCTCCTACTACTAGTGCATTTACCAGGCTAGCTAGAAGAGGAAGACGTACCCGTTATTTCTCGGAAAGGCATGTATACGGGTACTATTTAGCAGGATGTATCCTTGTGTTCTTGAGGAGGAGATAGTTAAGCGGGCTGAAGAGGAATGCCCCAAAATAACAGTGTTATGACGATTTTCGGTTTACTTTCAAGCTCTAATTAAGTTGCCATATATTTACAAACATAAAAATATTTGGATCAGTATTAATATTCCACGTCAACGACCATCCCTCTTATTTATTAGCTTGTAAGCGGAAAACTAAGACTAGACCATGAGTATTGACAGTCACGCTCAATTTCAGCTGGCACTTCATTTATTGCCATCTTCATAGCATCATGACGAAGTCACATTAATGAGATCGAACAATATACATTATTTCATAATTATTTCCATTCTTGTTTACGTAAAACTCAGATTTACAAACGTCGAAACCTTGACGAATTCGAAACGAATATCCACTTATCACCATGCATGTCATATGACCGTCAAAGATAAATTGCTTACCTAAATAATAATTCACAATGTTAAAAAAATTTGTGAAGCTCACTTAAAACACTTTTTTATCTTCCGTGCAGTAATATTTTCGTTCTTGCGATGAATTTTACCGCTTAAGACAAACCTGGCCGTTAATAAGATTGCATATAAAACATACAAAGAGCGTAGAAGCGCTCAAGCAGAGAAAACTTTCCTCAGAGGGAAATTTAAAAAATGCAAATAAGTATTTTATNTCTTGCGATGAATTTTACCGCTTAAGACAAACCTGGCCGTTAATAAGATTGCATATAAAACATTCAAAGAGCGTAGAAGCGCTCAAGCAGAGAAAACTTTCCTCAGAGGGAAATTTAAAAAATGCAAATAAGTATTTAATTTTTTTATTTTTACGGCGATGTTTCTGAGGTGTGCAAATTATATTGAATTTCAGTCGTACGCGAATCTACAAAGAGCTATGTTCAGCTCACCATTAATTGTAAACCTGGAGGTATTTTATGTTGAATGTGGCTGAGCGCTTCAATGAGCTTCGTGTAACTATACACCACCTTTTAGGAAAATGTTTTGCCTGTAGCTTCTCTCGTAATTTTGAAACCAAAACTGATTGTGACAAATGCTGGTACCAGCTTCTCAGAGGTAGAAGGTGAAGATGGACCTTGGTTTATACAATTTGAAAAATTCCTAAACCGTAAATATTATATTATAAACCGAAATCTGGCCAAATCGCTTCCGTAACTTTGGCAGCGAACTAGGAAATCAGCTGCATGCAATAACGCCTTATTAAAATCATAGTGAATAATAAGTTGTGGAAAACGGAATTCTCTTCTTAGTTTTTATAAACGTTGCAGCGAGAACTGATCCAACAACGTATTTATAACAAACAGCCGGCTTTTACAGTTAACTGGGCACTGCTCAAAGCTTCAATGTTGTGCGGTAGGTATAATCCTCACGCGAAGATACGAAGAGCCCTTCAAAACTAAATAAAATATAAAGAAGAAACTTCGTTCGAATGTTACGCTCAAACTATCACACACTGTAAATATAAACAACTTATATATATATATATATTTTCAAACAACTAATTTCCAAGTTGGCGTGACTAATTCTGAGTTGCAGTTATATGTGGAGATTGTACGCAGTTTATGTATTACAATTGATATTTGCTTTGAAGGTGAGCAGGCGGCAAGGTATATTAGAAATTCTCCTCAAATGTAAACTTGGCTTAAGCGATACCTTTACTAGCCATCGACTTGATAATTTTTTAGTACTGAGTGTAACATAAACATGCAGCAAGAAAGTTAAACATGGGCGCATTATCCCATGTCCGAAGAGTCGAGTTTCCCTTACATACATTTTTCACTTCTACCAAAGTAACCCACATTTACAAATTTTAGGAGAGATCAGACACGTCCGTAGCTGATCCAATACTGTATGTCACTATACTTTTCAGGTAGAATGATTTAGACGGTCCGAGGTCAGGTATCCGGTTCATACTACGACACGTGCTGCGATTTCTCACGTCAGTTTGAGCCTGAAGTGAGTAATGTATTCCTATCATAATGGAAATAAATTTTCGTCGCGGCGGAGAGAAAGAAGTGCAAAGAGAAGAAAGTAAGAGTGGGGCATATTCCGAGAACGGAAAAATACATCAACAAGATAATGGTAAAAATAATTCAATTTTAATATATTTTTGACTTTAAACCGGATATGTATGACCTTATCTACTTATATTTTTAAAATAGTTGAATACAGCGCTTGATTGCTAATATGTTATTATTTGTACCATTAAAAACATTGCAGTATTAAGACGAACACATTCCCAAATTCTTGTACGGAACACACCCGTATGATTTCCAGTGATCGTGCCATCGTTTATCGAACAGGCTTTGGAGGAATCATAACGGACACCAAGACCTTACCAACACCGAACTACGTGTATCCAACCAGGTAAAACTGTGGTAGGTCTTGTTATGAGAACAGTAAATGAAAATAACTGACAGGAATTTTGGTTACACAGAGATTTATATAGTTCGTTTAACTAACAACTGAACTAATGAAATGATTTAAATAAATGATGTCTCGTTCAACCGGGTATGCGATGACACGATGCGAGCATGATCTTGAGTTGGCACCGCGAATGTGGGAGGCGTGGATGGGGGCCCGTGACGAATGGCAGCAATTTCGGGGATGGGAAAAAATTCCCGAGCGTGTATCTCGCGACTCTGATGTACTAGCGCGCTGATGTCGGTGTCAAACGGAAGATCTCATCTAAATCTGTCGATTTAAGCTATAATCCCGAACATAAATTTCGTTACTTTCATTTCATTCCCATATTTCAATGAAAATATAGCCTGCTATTGCAGACGCATTCACGTAGAAACCCAAGGCCGTGTCTACGACAGAGACACACCACTATTATTTCAAAGGTTATATCAAAAGTGCTAAGGGGTCGCGGTGGTGTAGTGGGTTAGACTACTCACCTCCCACCAAGGTGAACCGGGTTCGATTCCCAGCGGGGTCGCTCCCAGATCATGGTATGTGGGAATCGTGCCGGACGATGCCCCTGGTCAGCGGGTTTTCTCGGGGATCTCCTATTTCCCCCACCCTTTCATTCCGGCGCTGCTCCATACTCACCTCGCTTCACCCTCATCGATTCTCAAGACCTCGATGTTAAGAGCTGCCCAAATCTCCTCACTCACTAACACATTCAAAAGTGCTCACTTTACAGTGAACAGCCAGTATTTACATATTCATGGTTTCTTCACACCTTTTGAATAAATCCTTTGGAAAATTACCCCGCGTGTGACGTGTTTCGTTGTTTCCTAAATTTGTGATGTATCACATGCGTTTAATAATTCTGATAATATAAAAATCTCCTATTTTAAGTTGAATTTAACTTTTACGTATATCTTATTTATTATTTATGTCTAGTTTGTAATTCGTATCAATAAATACTGTGATAAAACATGTTTGTTGGTAATGCCTAGTAATAAATAGTTCTCATACAAAATATTATCACCCTGAGAGCGCACGAAAGCGGTGCGTTGTCCACATGGTGTAATTTAACTAGGGGAAGAAATATCCTGAAAGCAGAAAAGTTGTAAGTAACCATGAACGCACTATACTAGTTTTAAAGTAAGATTGAAGCTACACCCTGGCAGCTTTACAAGTCCGAAACTACAGACGCTGTTTCGTGCTTTCTACGGGGAAAAAAAAATAAAAAAATTTAATTAGAGTGCAGCGCACTCTGGTCGGGAGTTTCTGGAAGTGTTCCAAGGTCGACGAGGGAGGGTGTGGAAAGATCGTGCAGGGGGAAGTTGCAGTCGCGAATGTTGAGAGCGGTCGGCGGGGGAGAGCCCGCGGCCACACCCGCCTTTGGCACTGGCGCGTCGCCGGCGGAGGAGTCAGTTGGCCGTGCACCAAGCACGCGCGACGGAGACCCAGACATCATATCGTATCGGGAACATTCCGATATTTAGCCTCGGGCAGGGAGGCGGGACCGCGAGAGAGCGAGGAGGAGATATATAAATTGCGCGTTGAAAAGAGGGCGAGGGAAACTTTCCGCTCGATTAAAATTACATCCTACCAAGCTTATAGCTCTCCGATAAAATTGGAAGTTACGAGCCCTGCTTGCAAGAACGCTATTCGTTCGCTAACATTCCTGACCCTTGCATCATTAGTTTACAATATTTCTTTCGCGGGGTAATATATATACTGCACTGTTTACCTTCTACGGGATTCTCACGGTGTAAACATGCTGAATTATCGTGTGCATTCAATTTTTCCTCTGTACTTTAAGTATTCATTTTATTTTGGAGCACTCCATAAATTTCGGTTTAAATAACCTTATGAGCAGTTATCTAAATCCAAATTTGAATGGAAGGCCTTATTAACGCCCCCCGGTGTTCCGTCTGAAGTCTTATCAGGGAACGGTTTACAAACTAACTGATGACCTAACTTAAACTAACACCCACGCCTTACCTGGGATTTGAACCCCGAACCTCCCGCACTCCAGTCCTGCGGCGCACCAACCGACTGCACCACGGGAGGTCGGTATCGAATTCTAAACTTACATTGACTTAAGTAATCACTATTTGGAAATTAATTAATATTCGGTGTTAAATGTTCTGAGCGACGATAGGATTTCTACGTAAGCCACATCTGTAGTAAAGCTCTTTTGTTTTAATGTGCTGAAAGGGGTGATAATAATGAATTTATTTAGTCACAAAATTGGCGAACTCCATATTAAGGAATGTATCTTTATGCTTCAGCCAGCTTTAAAAAAGGTTTTTGTTCTTATTAGTTTTGAAGATGTAAATTTAATGAAGAGTCTGAGAGTAACATAAATTAACGTGGTTATAGAACGTGATTTCGTATTGCAAAAATATGACCTTAAGTAATTAATTCAAATGTATTTCGTTGTGTAGTTATTTCTCAATCAAATATCATGCAGTAATTTCTGCACTTGCGCATTTATAGTCATCAAAGTCTCCGAATATCGAATTTTACTGTGAACATTTATTGACAGTAATTTATTCGTATTAGCGTTTTCTTTTCCATTGAAAGAAACCAATTACTTAATTTCCCTTGCTGAGTATTAACGTTTTGAGTCACTGTATTCTATATACAAAGTGACTAAGAAAGATGTGTACAAACTCGGACAGTTTATTGCTCCAAAAATAGCGAGTTTTACATAGGGCACTCAAAGTAGGTCTCAAATCTGAAGAGTTTTAGAAACTCTGAAATTCAAAGGCCGAAAAGTATATTATGTGAGATGTCATGCAAAGTGCTTAAGTTAGAACAACGAAGATTTGTATTACTATTTATTTAAACCAAGATTTTCTATGAAATGACGTTATTGTCCATTGTACGCACCTTCATCTTGGAAGAAATAGGGGTTGGCATCTCTTTTTGTGTAAATATGTGTTCTTTAGATTGGTGAACCACATTGGGCTGGTTTCACCAACAAAGACTAAGTTTGCTACTAAGCAAGATTAACAAAATTAGATTAGTTTTATTAAAATTGAGTTTAAAGTTGGGTGTCTTCACTGTTCTCTTGAGTTTATGTTAATAGACATTAGTTAAACTTGATTTTGCTATGTTTCGTTTCTACACATAGGCTTTAATTGTGACAAAAATATACTATCAGTAACCGAAAACTACCGAATGCAGTTTTTTCTCTCGTTTAGCTGCTTGTTCGTAGTGAGAATATTACTAATATTGTCATAATGACGAAAATAGTGACAACTGTGATTATTTGATAGAAAGTGTGACTTTCTACAGAGAAAATATTTCAATTGATGTCTCCCTTTTTACTTGTTACAAAAATTTATTATGAAATTCAAACTAAATGTAGGTTAGGTTGTCTGATACACCTGGTGATTTAAGGTTTTCTAGTTTACGAGTGAAACTATTATTGAAAGGTAATTTGGCATTAATTTTTTTACACTTGTAATTCGAGCAGAATCGCCTTAGATTGGATTACTGTCTAGAACACGTAAGTGCAGCTCTTCAGGGTAGCTGATGAACATTGCAATTGTAGTATAACTGCCAAGGTTAATTGAGGCGATCCGTATATTAATTTAAGTGGTACTGGAACCTTTTGTTTATGTTATAATCTAATTGTGGGAAATATTTGGGCTGCTGTGTTATTAAAGTTTCATTTGGTATGAAGAAATATTGTGCACCAATATGGTGTGAACGATTTTTTTTTTGCGACTAGCTCTTACTATTGAACACCTATATTACACCAGCCTAACATACAAGGAACATCAGAGTTTTTAGGATACGTTTATCTGTACAAGGAAGTGTGAGTGAGTATTGTTGAAAATTGTATCCTACAATGAAGAGTTTCAGCACTTAACATACCTACAAATTCGTGACATTTTGTTATAAGCAAACGATTTGCCAAAAGGAAACTGTAAACGAATAATAAAATTCCAAACTATATGGTTTGACTGTGTGAAGATAAAAGGGTTTTCCACTCTAGATCATTATATTATTTTTAATAATTTCATTAATTTTATTAGTATGTAATATCGGAACTATTATATCCAGATGTAATTAAATACACGCCTACCATTTTATTTTCATATTTACGAGAGAGTAGAGGTGCTAAACTAACCGAAATTGGTCTGTAAATTTTTTATCTCACTTAACTCGGAAAAATCGGGCTTGAGTACACGGTGGAACGCACATTGTGCTTAATCGATATTATGCAGCGACCAATCGAGATTAATATTGAGAGGGATGCGAAGGACTTGGAAACTAACTCGGTGCTCATACAAGGGGCGGCATGATAGGGTGAACCTTGACCGGGTCGCTCTTCTCGACATACACGTCTGACGCCGTAGCGACCACGGCTACCGACGTCGTCTACTTCTGTGGCAGAGCTGAAGGTGTAGTCATGTATTGCCAAGGGGAACAGGGGAAGTCGCTATGCCGTACAACGTTATACATCGACTACTGCAAACACCGTTTAACAGCACAAATCGAGATTCATCGGCCCGATCCGAGAGTCTACATCGCAACACACGCCCGCAACCATCGCCTGCAACAAGTGTGCTGCAAAGAGCGTTTCACCGTGGCACTTTTGTTCATTTGTATCCTGTGTTTCATATTCTGATATCGAACTTTGATAATACTTTGAATTGCAAATTTATGTATACGTAGAAAATTGCAACCCCTAGTTATCACAAGATGAAGGTGGCTACTATGTTTAACGCTTTCGTTTTATCGAAGATCTTGGTTTAAATAATTAGTATATAAATTTTCGTATTCATGTACTCTTCATAGTATCCCACATTATAAAATTTTAGCCCCTCCAAATTTCAGAGGTTCTAGAGCCCTTTAAATTTGATACTGACCACGGGTGGTCAAACTGTCTATTTTTGTCAGAGTTTTACAAATATTCATAAATCATGTGGTTTTGTGCGTAAAACAAAAAGTGCATTTAATAATTCATACTGTACAAAGCAGAAAGCAACATCTAATAATGCAAGTCCCTCGGGTGGTAGGTGACATCATCCTTTGTTAAGACTATAGCCTGCAGTATCATGAACTGATGCTGCCAACAAATGGAAAACAAACAAATTGTCCTTGGTCTAAACCTGTGACAAGGTCTTATACTTATACTTGTACAGTTCCGTACACCTAATATCGTGTATTTATCTGTGGTGCATGTATATGCAATTGCATATCACAAATACAATAAAACTTCTCCAACACTCGTACTTGTAGCTCCTGATTCTGACTGTGTATAGGCCAACGCACATAAATTAAATTTTGTGCCAATTTTAAGAAAGCGACAGTGTTATTCTGCAAACGTTTCTTCCCATTACCATCCACACATGTGCACACAAAAGCAGAAGGATTCGCATGTGGAGTTCTTGAGAAGCGACGACGATATTCACATCGAAGAAGCAGTCATCTTGAACTCTTGTTTTGGAGTTACCGAAGTTTTACGTGAATGCCCGAGATACGGCTGTGGAAACTGTGGAGTGGTTTGGAAAGATTTGAGCCGCTCTTAAGATCGGGGTCTTGAGAGCCGATGAGGATTTAGTGAGGTGAGCATGGAACAACGCCGGAATGCAAGGGAGATCCTCGAGGAAACCTGCCGACCAGCGGAATCGTCCGACACTATTCTCAAGTGTGAAAATCCGGGACCGACCCCGTCGGGAATAGAATCCTGTTCACCTGGGTGGGAGGCAAGTTGTCTGATCACTACACCACCGCGGCCTCTGGCACTGTGGAATATAAGCCCGAAGGACAAGGTGGCGTTCCTGTCGATACCGTAAGATTGGTTTGGAATGCTTGGTAAATAATTAAACAGAACACCAAAAAAAATATAAAGAACACCAAATGAAATAAATTCTGTCTCGATTCTCTAGCGAATAAAAATATTTAGATACAAAATTAATTAAAAAAATCACGAATAGTTTCTATCTCAAAATTGAGGCCTTCCGTAGTATTTAAAATAGGTTTAGAAAGTATTAAATGATTTTTGTTTGCGCTGTACGTTTCAAGAAACAAGTTTTCCATAGTATAACAAGTTTTCGTCATAACCATACGTCTTGAATTCTTTGCAACCTGTAGTCGCAAATTTATCGAAATGAATGTAAAAAAAATATTGTTTTCCAGTGCGAATTGTTAAAATATTTTTTTTCGAAATTCAATTATGACCTTACAAGTTTTCTTCAACATTTACTAAAAACTTTTTAAGATAATTGGAGACTCCATGTTAATTACACTATTGTTTGTGAAAACTGCAACATCCAGAAAGAATGGTCCGAATGAAACCAAACTCGGAGGATGTGTAGAACAGTGTACTAGCAATAAGTGATTACGACTGCAGAGAAATAACAGACACGTAGGCCCAGTAGCGCCCTCTCGTGTGTGACGGGAAAAGTCAGTGATACGCCAAGCTCGGTCAGTGAAAATACGTCAAACGAAGTCAAAGCAAGTGCCAGTATGTCTCGTCGACGTCAAAGGGTGCCATATCAGCATGCGAGTGAATTCGAACGGGGAAGAATGATCGGCCTCCGGGAAACGGGTTTGTCATACCGTGAAATTTCGGCTCGTACAGGCAATACTGCTACGACAGTGATGCATATGTGGAACCAGTGGATAGAAGAGGGTCGTACGCAGCGACGAGCGGGTACTGGACTACGCCATGTGACCACAGCACGGGATGATCGCCATCTTATCTGCGTGGCCGTAACGGACCGTACAGCCTCGTCCACGGTGTTGACTCGACTTTGGAGCACTGCAACGGCTGTGGACATGTCTGCATCGACGGTTCGACGCCGTCTGCTGCGGACTGGACTGGCGGCACGCATGCCGTTGCGCCGGCTTCCATTGTCCAGAAACCACAAACGCCTCAGACTGTCATAGGCACTTGAACGCAATCTCTCGCGTGCTGAGTGGCAAAATGTAGTGTTTTCGGACGAGTCCCACTTCAACCTGTTCTACAGTGATGGCCGCATACGAGTTAGACGCTACCGTGGTGACCGCAATCTGACAGCCTGCATTGTGGAGTGGCATAGCGCACAAAGGCCAAGTGTTATGGTTTGGGGCGCCATTGTATACAAGATGAGATCTTGACACCTACGTATTGAGGGTAATCTGAACAGCAACCACTACATCAGGGAGATTAAGAGCCCGAGGTACTGCACCTCCTTCAGATTACTCCACATACCATATTCCAGCAGCACAGTGACCGGCCACATGTGGCGAGGAATGTACAAGTTTTCTTCAATGAACGACAGGTACCACTGCTTCCCTGGCCGCATGTTTGCCTGACATGTCACCCATCGAACACGTCTGCGATATGTTCGGTCGGCGACTTGGTCGTCACGGTCCTCCAGCAACCCCTGCTGATGCGCTGTGGATTCGCATACAAACTGCGTGGAGGTAGATTCCCCAGGAACATATCCAGGTCCTCCTTGATGCTATGCCACGACGTTTACGGGCTCTGGTTTCAGCACGTGGGGGCTTCACACCATACTGAATTTTCAAGGACAGAGATCCTGCACAGTTCTGTGATACTAATCAATTTATTGTGTATTGTCATGTACCTAATCTATGGTATAAAGTCCATTTCAATTACATGTATTTTCCTTGTTGCATTTTTCACAAATGTTAGTGTATTTTCGAAAATATTTTACTATCAGAAATTACGTGTTGTCTTAATTTTATATCTCGATTTATTTGTTTTAAATTGTTTTCTGAATAATTTCTTACTAGTGCACCTGTTTCAAATAAGACTATGAAAGTAGGTTATTTTTAAAAGCAACAATTTTGAAGCGTAGTGGAGATTTTTGAATGAATAAGGTTCAAACAATTGCTTGTAAAATTATTAAATATTTCTTAAAAATGTTTTTTAAAGTTTTTTTTTTAAAGAACCCACTACATTTAAACAAACAAAAGAAGCAGAAATAGATCCGCAAAAATTACCCTGATACTATACCTAACAAACATTATTTTCAACTTAATTATTTTGAAATAATAACAAAATAACTTATCATTATTTTTCTTACTGGTATGAAAATCAGCGCAACAAACATTTTTATTTTTGCTTCTTAGTATTTCCTAATAATTATTGATTATTTATAGAGGTTTATTTAAGCTTTGGTTTGTGTTTTCGTTAAATAAGAACAATGCCGTTTATAAACATGTGGAGGGTAGAACGAAAGACAATTAGTGTCTTGGGATTTATGACGCAATTTTATAGGAAACTATTTATGATACAGTGTCAGAGTTGAATACTAAGCAGTCTTTATCAGTAACAGTACGTGACCACTTGTTTTTTTGGGTCAATGGTAGATTCATATTATTATTTTAACAGACCTGGAGTCATAAATTAAGAAAAACATATTTCAATATTTTTATTTAAATATATAGTATATATATATNTTTTAACAGACCTGGAGTCATAAATTAAGAAAAACATATTTCAATATTTTTATTTAAATATATAGTATATATATATATCCTGTTTAGAACCTGGCAACGTATAGAGACTGCTTATATTATTTTACGCAGTATTCGTTAAAAATNTATATATATATCCTGTTTAGAACCTGGCAACGTATAGAGACTGCTTATATTATTTTACGCAGTATTCGTTAAAAATCTTGCACGGGTCTCGACTCACCCAACCATTTCCGTTAGCTTTCCATAAGAACGAGTCTCACGAGTTGTAACACGATGATACTCTTAATTAAGTTTAGTAATTTTGCTTCCCGTAATTGACTTGAGTAATTGTGTTCGTTTGAACTAAATTAAATTTGCAACGTTCTCATTGTTGAGCATTCTGTTATTACTCACTTATCCGCATTTATTGCTTCATACACGCAAGCGAGATTTAGGATCAGCTCACAAACTGGTTTTAAATTTACCGTGAATGGTAAATACAGAAAGCTATTTTATTTNAAGCGAGATTTAGGATCAGCTCACAAACTGGTTTTAAATTTACCGTGAATGGTAAATACAGAAAGCTATTTTATTTAATATATTATGCAAAGTAAGATGTCTGCTTTCTGCCAGAGAATTTTTTTATTTTAGTTGCGAAAACTTAAACATAGCTTTAAAAATTCACTAATTAATTGTTTGAAAACTTTGCAGCGAAATTCTACTGTAATTACAGACTTTTTTTTCAGCATAAATAGTTNAAGCGAGATTTAGGATCAGCTCACAAACTGGTTTTAAATTTACCGTGAATGGTAAATACAGAAAGCTATTTTATTTCATATATTATGCAAAGTAAGATGTCTGCTTTCTGCCAGAGAATTTTTTTATTTTAGTTGCGAAAACTAAAACATAGCTTTAAAAATACACTAATTAATTGTTTGAAAACTTTGCAGCGAAATTCTACTGTAATTACAGACTTTTTTTTCAGCATAAATAGTTCGTTTCTGTTTAAAATTTTAATTGTTGACAACAGTGCGCATACAACAGTGCAAATAAACACACCGTAATTATGTGAGATATTATTTCAGTATAAAATACCAGTGTCACAACTATAACATAAATTCTTCATTTCAGAAGTATAGCCAGCTAAATAAGTTACTTTAAAATAAAATCTTTAAGTATTTTAATATATCCACTTAAGAGCATAAATTTTATTTTAATAATGTGCACTCGGGTTGGCACAAGATGTTTTTGGTGAACTACACTGCTATTCAACCCATAACAATAGGGAAGTGTCTCTTAAACGGGCACTATGCTAAAGCACTAGAGAAACAAAGCGTAATATGTGATTTCCCTTTCATATTTATTTTTGCACTGAGCTGACGGGCAGTTCACTCGAATAAAACTAGGCATGGCCATAGTTACTAAGGAGCCGCGGTGGTGTAGTGGCCAGAGTACTCACCTACCACAAAGGTGAACAGGGTTCGAATCCCGTCGCAGTCCGGATTTTCGCACATGAGAATCCAGCAGAACAATGCCGCTGGTCAACGGGTTTTCTCGGGTATCTCCCATTTCCCCCTCCCCTAAATTCCGGCGCTGCTCCGCACCCACGTTGCTTCACCCTCGACGGATCTCAACACCCCGACGTTAAGAGCCATCTAAATATCTTCACCCCATATTTACTACAGTCGCGTATTCTCGCATTCCTGACATGTAAATATAAATATGTGAATATTCTTCAGGGAGTGAAATTCTCGATACGAATAAATTTCCCAAATTTCTATGCTACATTAACTAATTACCTAAGACTCCAGCTTTATTTTTCCAATACTAAATTGAGATTACTGACACCAGATTATCGAAAATGGACACATGTATGACGTGTGTAAAATTGACATAATTTACTTTATAAGTTTTTTCGATTATTACATTTCCATAAAAAAAGAGTGGTACGAATTCTGTTATTAAAGTGTAAGTAATTATTATTGCGATAATTTTAAGATTTTCGGCTATTTAATTTAATATCATGACTTCACGGTAATGATAAAGTGATGACTACTTATGTCGGACCGAATATTTTCGTATTAATATTTTATAGCATATTATATTATTTACAATGTATAGAAAATTAGTTTTAAATATTGAAACTTGTTAGGCAACCTCCGGCTCCTAAATTTTGTATTTTGGCTAATGAAATCAAAACTACTCTTCTCCGTACAAAAAGATGCATATCCCTACTGTGGGGAAAATGACGGCACTCATGGCAACACTGAGGCGCAGCTGTTGTCACAACTTGTCATTAAAATTTTAAGCTACATGAATAATAAACGAGAAAGATGTAACTCAGTTATCAACTTATTTTATATTTGATTTACGATTATTACAATTATCCTGTTTCTAAAGTAGAAAATAGAGAAAATTTTATGACACTCAGGTGTCACCTGTAATGAAGTGTTATTCGGTTACTGTTTATACTGTTAGATATAAGTTGTGTATAGGTAATAGTAATTATATATTTTTGTATGATGGTAATGCGTATTTAAGCGGTATTTTAATGAGGCTAAAGTTATGTGATGGGTACAGGGACTGTATATTGGTTAGTTGACCTGTATTGGGGTGGCATTTTATGTACGGAATCAGAAAAAAACTCTATTAAGTGCGCGGTCAAAAATAAGGACTAGTACCCATAAAAAACTTGGAGCGCTGAAGTTGTTTGCGATCGGGGTAAATCGTTGCCAGAATAAGAGCAACCCATGGGAGATGTGTTGCATGACGGAAAATTCCTATCAAAAGACCTATATGATATGTACTCGGATTTAAATAGATGCTGAATATTATTATTTTAGACAGAAGCAAAGAAAAAATTAGTACAACCGTAGTATAGACTCTTCAGCGGTGGTTGATATGGAAGAAAAGTAAAGGAGCAAACAAGGTCGTTCTGTGGAGTCAATTTATACTCGCTTCAAGGTGTCCCGAGACAGCCGGGAAAGGGGCACAGTGTTCAATGGGTACAGTGGAATGTCGGACTATGTGTCAGGTTCGGGAGTTTGTTCGGTTGTTTGCCGAACCAAAGACACCAAATTCGGTGAATTTCACAGCAAAAGGTAGTTTTTGTATGTCGGAAATTATCGGAGACTCAGGACTTTTCACACAAGGTATACATGCGTTTTTGTGTGTTGCAACTAACTCTGTTGTGCTACCGCGTAGTTGTTTCTAAGCGTAAGGAGGAGTCGTGCCAGAGAGGGGCAGAGGCCGACAGGCAAGCAACGAGTGAGGTTCGGCACAGCCAGCAGCAGCGAGTTACCAGCGGAGGAGTTCTTCAGGACTCATTGCTGGCTGCTATAAGGGCGCGGGAGATCATCAGCACTATTGGCACCGCAGTTTATCCGCGCTACAACCTGCTTGCAAATTGTATGTTTTGCGATACACCGAATTGCTACAGGACGGTTCCTACTTAGAACTGTGGATAGTGGACAAAACCTTTTGCGGTATTGAACTTGCTCATGAGTGCAAGATTAGGGAACTGCTGTTTGAGAGGGGAGCTTAAAGTTGCGAAGTACATTTTTTATTATTAAGTATTTATTCAGTAAAATCATGCCTCAAGTAAACTTTTCCTAGGGTTCATTAAATAAATTAAATGGAAGAAAACCTTAAAACGCTGAAGGGATCGCAAAAGATATGAGAACATTTGACTGTGGTTGGCTGCGAATTGTATAGGTATGAGGCTGGTCGCGGGTGCAGTGCGCTCAACAACCATCGGCAGCTGGCAACAAGGATCACATCCCCAGATCCAGATCAACGGCTACAAGAGGCATATTGTGTACTGGGGCATGGTTCATATCAACGAAGTGAAAAAGAGTTTCGTCGACCAAACTGGGGGATAGGAAGCGCCGAGATAATAAGGTTGGTTCCGACCTAGTAGAGAAGTGCAGAACCTAAACATACCTAGAATGCTGGTGCTGGCCACATTATTAATATGATAATGTGGAAAACAGTAAATCTTGTCAGAACATTGCGTGTAATAAATTACACACATACCAAAGTGGTTAGTTCTCATGCGTAAACACATTTTACATTATCCCACTAGATACTCTCAGTTATATCAGAGGGCGTACGACAAACCGATCTGTGAACCCTGAAACAAATTCTGGGATTGGTAAATGGGGGCAACCGAAGGGCTGGTTCAGACTTCGCTACTCTAGTTTTGCAGATAAATTGTTAACAATTAAATTTAGTAATTTTATTTTTATTGACACCTCCATCTCTCACGAACTCGGACATGATCCTCTCGCGTCTTGTAACAATATGTTTACAACATATGTTGCTTTAAAATCTCATTAAATTACAAGATTGTAAAAAAAGACTTGAAAATTAAATTTTTGCATTTAGAATAACGTGCTGTAAATAAAAGGAGTATTTTTTTATATCTTTTGAAAAACTTTTAAGAAGAGTAAAATAACGATAAGGAGTTATCGACAACTGTGGCGACGCAATTTAAATAGGTTCACCAGTCAGTTATTTTAGGCGAGCCTAAATACAGTAAAACCATGCGTTCGTCCTCAGTTCGCAATTACCAAGCAACCATTCTTTAACGGGATATTCCCGCCGAGAGGCAGCACGTTTGGCCATATATCTCGGCGCGCCCGCGCTGTATTATATCCTCGTTACCCCACCCCTGTAGTACAGCGGCGAGGCGGCCCGCGAGGGGTGGTAGCTACCCCTTCCCTCGCCATCCGTCATAGCCACCCACCCACCACAGCTATGACTGGAACGGCGGTTGAATGTAGTCTTCTAGGCGGCCGAGTTTTAATCAACACTCCAGCTCATCTCGACACGTAATTCCCCGCCCCCTACATCACCACCCCTACCCCCTTCTCTTACTCCACGCCCCTCAAAGCATGATGTGGAAGGTCGGCTTCTGGAACCAGACACTCATTAGACAGTTCGAGCAGTGGCCTGTGCAGGATTCCTCTCATAAGGAAGAGGAGGGAGAAGGAACATCTTACGAGCTTCTGCGGTCTTAAGATCGTTTGTAAGCGCTCCTTCTTGAACAAGTTCGTAAGCCGTGTGTTTGGCGTACTTCACGCACTCTTTTAACGAGTGCATTTGTAGATAACGTCGCCGAGAAAGAACGCTTAAAGCAAATGTAACCTTAAAAAACACACCCGGCACTTCTTTATTATGAAATAAATATAAATCTAGGCCGTAATATTCTTTATGGTGTGGAATTCTATGAATTGGTAACTTACTTATTGGATTTGACGCTATCTTAAAACACCTTCACGAAGGAAAGTAAATAAGGTACAAAAATTGGGTTCACGGCAACCAGGGGACAAACTCTCGGAGTGGAGACTTTTCAGTAAATAACAAATGTATATGCAGCGTAAACTAAAGTAAAAAAACACCGTCAGAGGCTCATAAAGTGAAGATATTTAAATATATCCATAAACCATATACTAATCTGCTACTCCCGAAATCCTCTTTCTTTGTTTCCATGGATAGGCTTAGTAGGGACTGGAAGCTTTTGCGAATTAATTTTAGGAAAAACTTGACTTCGAATACATGTACGTTTCTGTTATGTTTGCAATTGGATCACAGTTTTTTTTAGAGACGCCCGAACTACACGGGGAAAAAGCACCGAATCACGCCTCCATTACTCCCCCAACTATCTTGGGCAACAGCCAATGAACGGAGAGCTGAGGCTAGAATATAGATAGGATAGTGGAGTCTAGACTACCGGTAGTTTAAAACACTAAATTTTCCTGTCCCTGCACATAAGTCAGAAAGT
Organism: Clitarchus hookeri; assembly: GCA_002778355.1. Taxonomy (NCBI): domain Eukaryota; kingdom Metazoa; phylum Arthropoda; class Insecta; order Phasmatodea; family Phasmatidae; genus Clitarchus; species Clitarchus hookeri. Next base: position 461,952 of record NQII01000462.1, on the reverse strand, counting down.
ATGAAAAGGCCAAATAATTGGACATGGCAAATATTAACCAACAATTAGTGGTGATGTCAATAAACCGTAATGGGAAATCAAAGTCAAGATGAATGGACAGGGTTTGAAACCTGGGTTCTCCCGATTACGAACACTGAATCTTACCTCTGCGCACACTCATTTGGTGATATTATGGGGCTACCGCGTAAAGTGATCACATATACTAAACATTTCTTGTCTTAATTCCTTGCTATGTAATACAATTTTTTTTATTTAAAATTGTAATAAAAATGTATTATAATAAATTGAACCCGATTAGCATACTAATTTGGTTGTGATATGCTGCATTAAACGTTGATTTAAATAAGCTAAATAAAGCTAACCTCTAGGTGGCGAAGAAACTTAAATTTGTAATCTGTCAATTCCCATTTCCAATTATTTACGGAAAATATGTGAACATTTTGTTACAACGTGCTGTGTTTCTTCTTCACAACCACGCATAAATAAAGCGCGGTTGTCATACGGACAGTCTCGTAATCGTACAACCTCTCCGAAATAACCTCGAAAAATGTCGAAGGTAATGGGGCCCTGTCTCGGTATAAGGTTTGTTTCTTACAGGAGATGACTAACGAAAGAACTTGACCGTCTCCCGCAGTTCGAACGCACCGTCGCCTTTAAGAGCCGAGACGCAAACTTAAATCACGCGAGTCCTGCTAGAGCGAAAACTTCACTCGACTCGGTTCCGGAAGTTAAGTTGACTGATCTAGAGTCGAGCGACGTCCGGAGCGGCGGAGTTCGGCGGATAGTTTGGCTCGTCAAACCGGAGTTGGCCGTACGAGGCCCAGCCCGGCGGAGCGGAGTGACACGTGAGGAACACGGCGGGGAACTGCCAGCTACCGTGGCGGCTGCTGATTTGCTGGTCGAACTTGCAAACAAGCTCTTGTGGCGTATCGAGGCAGTAGGCGTGTCTGCATCTGAGCGCTGCTTCGTGAAACAAATTCGTGTTAATAGGTTGTTCACGGTAAAATGTGCGCTTTCGAAAGCCCTGCTTCAGATCTGTTTGTATACATCTCTTGTATTTTTCCACCGCACGTAACTGTATTTATGCGTCGGTCAAGTAAAACTATAATACTGTACTATTATAAACGTAAATATTTTATAAATTTGCTTCTTTTTTATTTTTACGTGCATTAAAAAAAAGAAGGTAAAAGAAAATATTTCGGTGTTCACGAATGTTTACATAACAATTTTATTTCAACGTTGAGATGTGGAACTACTTTCCCTCTATCGTTATCGACTTAACTGGGCGCATGCCTGTTAGTGTACCATTAAAATGTATGCAGGTAGGGGCAGTGACATTTTTCAAAGTTTGAATTCAAACTGCTTACTTTATCAGTCTTTCAAAGCTGTTCACAATTAATCAAGCGCTTTTGAAATCAACCTTCGAAAACTTTAACTACTGCCCCTACCTGCATGTATTTTAATGAACACGCTAACTGACATGCACCCACAGTAAAGTTGCTAACGACGGATGGAAATTAGTTCATTAAAATTGTTGAGTAAGCATTTATCAATACTAAAAATCCTTATTTTGCTTTGGTTTTTAAATGAATATATAATTGAAAATTAGCATATTTGTAAAAAAAAACTTACTTTTCTAATAATATCACAGTTGCACTTGACCAATGCATGAATAAAGTGATCAGTCACATGGAAATGGAAATGTTGCATATGGTGAAAGAATGCACAACGTGCATACAAGCAGATCTTAAGCAGGGCTTTTGAAAGTACTCAGTTTAACTGTGAACAGCCTATATTTATCCATGGATCACTCAGCAATATTGAAAGCCCTCATTACTTTATATTATTTTTAAAATTCTGTGGTGATGGCGAGAAATAATTATACTCATAAATTCGTTGGAGCTGATTGCAGGAACAAACAACCTAAGATGCAGTCTTTTCCGCATAAAAAATTTCAAGTAAAAATAAATTTTCAAAAGCAACAGTAAAAGTTAATATTTATGTAAAAACTTAAGATTATTTTAAAACAAATTACAGCAAATATATAATAATTGAAAAAAATTATGCAAAATGAAAGTGCAGTATTTATGCAAACATTGAGACATAGCCTCCAAAAAATGTAATCACGAAAAATAAACAACAATAATACAATGAATTTACAAGAAAAACGTCAGCAACAAAAAATAAAAATAACAACTTTTACCTTGATAATAATATAACAAGCGTCAGTTTGTCAACTAAAGTATATAGGAAACAAAGGTATTAAAAATAACAAAATATCTACAAAAAAAAAAAAACAAAAAAAAACCTGCTTCGGTAGTTTGTAAAGTCTAGTATAATTCAGATTTTAATTCTTTCTTAGTTCAGTTCTTTTCCTTGTGCATCATCCGTCATTTATAATAATCAACATTACCCTGAGTGTAATGACTTTCCAACGAATTATATGTTAACATTAACTGGTGGTGGAGAGATTTGGGCGGCTCTTAACATCGACGTCTTGAGAGCCGACGAGGGTGAAGCGAGGCGAGTATGGAGCGGCTCCGGAATGGAAGGGTGGGGTAAACGGGAGATCCCTGAGAAAACCCGCCGACCAATGGTATCGTCTGTGGTGGGAGACGAGTAGTCTTGCCACCACACCACCGCGACCCTCTTCAGGCTAAGTAAATATTAAAGCAGTGACGTCGTGTGTTTGCGGATAAGTCCACCGACGATATATTTTTGCTACACTGACTTATTTAGAATTCAGTACTCCACCATTTGGAAGTAATGGAAGTAAAAATATGCAGGAATATGGTAGGCCAGGTAAAGTATTTTATTAATATCTTTAACAAATAAAGGTAAATCGTTGTCAGAAATACAAATTATATTATGTCTCAAGAATCTGGAAATGTTTTTAAAAAAATTACGATTGCTAACCAACATGACAACCACTTAAATGTGAAAATTGGTGGTAATTTTCTTCGTAATTTCCGTGCACTGAGGCTCATAACTGGTGTCAGAAATGCGTATCAGGATTCCAAGATTGTCATTCCTCAAACTACTTCAGCTCTTGCATACGATAGTAGTCATTGCACTAAATGTACTCTCACAAATCCACGTTAATCCAATCATCGCCGTTATTTCCATTGGTATGCTGTGATAACTGCAAATATTTTTCAATTTACTAAATTCAATCACGAAGTTTCTGTAGTCAGTGTCAATGAAGTGATGGAATGAGTGAAGATGGGCAACATTCCTTACAGTGGATGCTCTTTTAGAGCGCGTATTTTACATGAACATATTAACTGGCTTTCTATCAGCTCAAAGGAAATATTCAGGGTGGAACTGGATTCTACCAATAATCTTCAGCAGGTAACTAATGAAATAGAAAGCAGAAAATTAATGCGCCACCAATATCCTAAATCTATTACGGAGGAGTGTAGCTACTTTGAAAGTATAGTTAGATCCAAAGTTTATTACTAGTAACACAGCCAGAATTAAATATCTTGAGTTTGTGGATAATGCATTAGTTAACGATGAAGTGTAAACCATGAGTATCGATATCAACCCCACTTCCATACAGAACGAGGGATGCGAACCCCATTTATGCGTTTAAAATATAACGCTCAGGCATTTTTTGTAATTCCCTGCAGAGTTGTAATTCACCGTATGTAGTAAACAAAAAAGTCTGCTCGTGTTTGTATCCATCAGGCTACTGTTTTGAAGAAATGTGTGCATAATATTCCAACAGTGGAGAGCAAATTTTGGTGGTTGCCGTCCAGCGCGCAAATACAGCGTGTCCTTATCTCTTTGGATTTTTATTTCCCAGAATCCTTTAGAGGTTCACATGTGGCGGAAGGATACGTGGTTAGTAACTGGATTCACTTCAGTGACTTTGGAAGTGATCTTGAGCATATTCCATTCACGGTTACTTTTCAGAAGCCCTGCTAAAGTTCTACTTCCAGGATATTCCTCCGCTTTATGCAAATAGAAAATTACACTAAAGGGACAACGCACCGGATTCATGCGCACTCAATGAAATACTATTTTACGTAAGAACTATTTCTTCCTCGGCGTTACCAACACACATGTTTCCCCCCTGTTTTTATTGATATCAATTATAAAATAAATATTATCATTTGTATATAGTATATAAGTAAAAGTTATATTTAACTAACAATAAGATACTCTTGTTTTGACAGATGTATAAAACGCTTTTAAAACGTGACACATTTAGAAAACAACAAAACACGTCGTACATACGNATTTGTATATAGTATATAAGTAAAAGTTATATTTAACTAACAATAAGATACTCTTGTTTTGACAGATGTATAAAACGTGACACATTTATAAAACAACAAAACACGCCATACATACGGTGATTTTTCGATGTTTTGATGCAAAAAGTGTGAAGTAACCGCGAATAGACTATAGACTAGAATCCTGGAACGACAGGAGAGTTCAGCCGTAATCTACCATGTCGTTAACCCGACAGGCACGGCTACGACGGCACCGCAACAACAGTTCCAGAATTTTCTTGGCCTCGCGAGCGCCTGATGAACAAAAAAGAAAGAAAAAACTGCACGAAGAGAAGAGCACGGCAGGTTGCGTGCTCCCAGGCAACATCAATTTGGTTAAAATAAGACATCACAAAACAAAGGGGTGGAGCACAATACCTCGATGCTAGAGATCGAGGTAACGGAACTATAAGGTACAGGTCTGTCAGTAAGGACGTCGGTCTTCAATCAATAAGGAAGTGGCCAAGCCAAGAGTGCTAATTCATTGTCCATTTCGTATAAGTGGGGTAAAGTTTGGCAGACTATGTGATCAACCTATACAGTATGTAAACAGTGAAAACTCTCATTGGAAAGGTATTATAGAAGCTTGTAAGTTGCTGCGGGGTGTATGTTATTCTGTTAGCCACATTGATGATGACTCAGAACTAAATTTTGTTATTTAAAACTTTAATTATACTTACAACATTTATGGTTGAAATTATTTTTTTGAAGAATTATGAAATTGTTTTGGTTTTTAATGAATTGGTGTTAAAAACATATTTAATAATTATGACGGAGTATGCGGTGACAAACGATCAGTAAAACTTTTCCAGCCCGCCATTGCGCATGTGTTTTTTCTCATCATGTTAATGCGAGTAATTTGTTGGCGTTGTTTGAATATTTTTTCGGTAATTAATTACTTCCGTGTTTACTTTCATATAGTAAAGTTAGTTGTAGTAACCGTTTAAGTACGTTTTCTTGAGTGAAATGTAATATTACCAGCACGTGTTTACGGCTTCTTAAAAAGGCTCGTTTCCAACCGGCGCCCGCCATGAAGCCTTACACACACACGCACACACAATTTTCGTTTAAAAATTTAAGTTAATTGGTTTCAGGAAACTGGCGAAGAGTTAATTTTTCTGAATGATTCTGCAAATAAATTATTTTATATCAGTGACGAACAAACGTGATTTTAGTGAAGTATTCATGTAAGGATTTACATAGAAAATCACGTGTTTAAGAGATTGGAAATTACCAAAAATAAGTTATCGTGTTAAGTAAATTATGTATTTATAAATAGTTACTTTAATGTTTGAAATGCATGTGGCCTAAAAAAGGCGTATTTTGTAATTTTTATAATGTAAAAGTAATATTTGCTTATTTGGTTTATATTGTAAATTAAATTAGTGTAATGCTAACAGTAAAAGTGTGTGTGGTTGTTACTGCATCTGTACGAGCAGCGACGTATGTACAGCGTTTTGTTCTTTTATTGAAGTGAAAACTTTCCAAGTTATAACAATTTTAATGTTATTTCCGTAAGAGCGAAATTTCCCTTTGCTCCATCAAAACTTTATACTTTTCAAAATGGCACTCTCTCGTAAAAATAACGGCAAAACTTACTTGGCCGTTACAAAAATAAAGCAGATTGGAATGCCAACCTAGCTACAATATCCTATATTGATTACTGGACAGAAGTTAGCTAACGTAAGCCTCTCAGTGCCTGCCACGACAACAATGCAAGTGGGCATTGGACTTAAAATTTGTTTCCAAACGTAGTTTTCTTCACTGGCAGTACAGCTGTGCCGGAAGCAAATATTTCTAGAACTAAAGAAAATGTTCCGCACTTGAAATGGACAATAGTAGCATCTCTGGTACAAATACATTTTTTTATGATGCTTCAAACAAGTTCAAGAATTAGTACTAAGTTCTAAACTGTAAAAAAAAAAAAAATATAGTAAATTTTTTGAACTGCAACGGAAATTTTTAACCTACGCATAGTATCAAAATCGTACCACGTATCTGGCTGTAAATAGAACAAGAATGTTGATCATCACTGCCAACTTCGGGACTTCCCTACGCTATTGATTCTTTCTTCAACAACTATAGGAACGCTACCTATAGTGTAAAGGAAGCAACTTTACCACTCGCGCTTTTTTTCTTATACGTATGCACATGTGTGGTAAATGTAGAAATATAGTCCATTCACGGTTACTTTCAAATTTTAAGTCCTGCTTAAGTTATACTTTCAGGATATTCCTCCGCCTCATGCAAACCAAGCTTGACCGAGTCCACAAAATTTCACCAAAGGTACAACGCGCCGCATTCGTGCTCACTCAGTGTAATAACNACGCGCCGCATTCGTGCGCACTCAGTGTAATAACATTTTGCGTAAGAACTATTTCTTACTAGGCATTAACAACACACATATTTTTTTTTTAATTCCTATTATTAAAATATTAAAATTTATGGAGAAGATATAAATAATAATGAAATTTTACCAGAGGTAAAACATGTTAACACAAGTATAAAACGTCTGTGGTACATGGCGTGTTTAGGAAACTACNAGATATAAATAATAATGAAATTTTACCAGAGGTAAAACATGTTAACACAAGTATAAAACGTCTGTGATACATGGCGTGTTTAGGAAACTACCAGTCACGTCATTCATGGATTGATTTTTCTAAGGTTTAATTCCAAAAGTGTGAAGAAATTGGAAACAGACTTTAACGTCTTAAAGTGTAAGGATTAGATAAACTTACAATTACGTCGGAACAAATAGTGTTACAAATTATTGAAAAACAAACAATTAATGTTACTCCTCTCACATCGGTGGTCAAGTCTGTGAAATATTCCATAATTTTCTTCAGTGTTGTACGCCTTAAAAAAATACCGTAACATGTTTTTAAGAAATTTATAAAAATCATAAAACTATAAAAAAACATTAAACCTTTCCAGCCTTAGATATTTAAGAATAAATAAAGTTCGGCTTAATAAAAACCCCAAGAACAGAATCGAACCGACGATTTCAACATGTTGCATTGATTCCGACAACGACGATACAGAAACGGCTGCCCTGTCCGAGAAACTGGCGCCAGTGTTGGACGTCACCGATATTTAATTTCCTCATTAATTCATAAAATATTCGAAGAAAGCATTATTCAACACGGTGTATACTATAGTCGAGGGTATTGTCAGAGACTTCTTACAAGAGTTCGTGAAGACGGCAATTCTCAGCATTTGTCTGGCAAGGAAAATAATACCATTCTCGTTGCGGCAAAGTTCGTGACACCACCCCTAATCCTATTCTCCACCTTTGCAATAATAAGTTATTCAGACTCACCTTCTTCATCCCTTCCCAAACTCTTACGCAACCACCACCATCTAAGCCATGAAAATGACGTGGTAAAACATGTAAATGATAGAAATCATTCTTAGAATAATACTTTAATATTATTACACTCCCTTAGACTTCCCAAGTATCGCCAAAAAATGAATATAATCTAAGAAAAAATATTACTAAATTAAAAATAAGACTGAAGGCCATAAATAAAAATATGAACTTTTATCAACACTAAAATTTTTCCTCGCACTATGGCCACACATAGTAATTTCACGATTACTTCATACTTTTCTGAAGCCCTGCTAAAGTTCTACTTCCGGGATATTCCTCCGCCTCATGCAAACAAAGCTTAACTGGGTCTAAAAAATTACACTAAAGGGACAACCCACCACATTCGTGCGGACCCATTGTAATAATATTTTGTATAAGAAATATTTGCTACTAGGCATTACCAACACACATACATTCTCTCTGATTTTATTAGTATTAATCATAAATGAAAAATAATAATTTGTATATAAAATAAAAGTAAGAATTCAATTTAACCAAAAATAACTAATTATATGTTAATTCAAGTATAAAACNTACTTCCGGGATATTCCTCCGCCTCATGCAAACAAAGCTTAACTGGGTCTAAAAAATTACACTAAAGGGACAACCCGCCACATTCGTGCGGACCCATTGTAATAATATTTTGTATAAGAAATATTTGTTACTAGGCATTACCAACACACCTACATTCTCTCTGATTTTATTAGTATTAATCATAAATGAAAAATAATGATTTGTATATAAAATAAAAGTAAGAATTCAATTTAACCAAAAATAACTAATTATATGTTAATTCAAGTATAAAACNAATTTGTATATAAAATAAAAGTAAGAATTCAATTTAACCAAAAATAACTAATTATATGTTAATTCAAGTATAAAACAGTTTAGATATATGATATATTTAGGAAACAACTAAACATGTCCTAAATGGGGTAGTTGATCAAAAGATCAGTTCAAAAAGTGTGAAGCAACAGTAAATGATAATTCCGAGGTGAAACGGCCTCTTATTCCGTAAACTCTAGACGCACGCACTAGCAAAATGACGTCACGGGCCAGCAAAGTGTCAGAACGCCGTTCTCCAATCAGCGCCTGGTACTCCGGCCAATAGGGAATGATTCGCAGTACGCAGTAACCAATCAGAAAAGAGGTTCGTTCCTCGCGGTGGACGCGGTTATCGCAGTGGCTAGAGTGCTCGCTTCCCACNAGTAACCAATCAGAAAAGAGGTTCGTTCCTCGCGGTGGACGCGGTTATCGCAGTGGCTAGAGTGCTCGCTTCCCACCAAGGCAAACCCGGTTTCGGTTCCCGGCGGGCCACTCCCGGGCTTTCGCATGTGGGAAACATGCCGGACGACGCTGCTGATTGGTGGGTTTTCTTGAGGATCTCCCGTTTCCCTCGCCCTTGCGTTCCAGTTCTGCTACCTTCTTGCCTCTCTCTACTCTCATCGCCTCTAAAGTCTCAACTTCGCCCCTTTTGTAGAAATTATTCGTTTTCGCGTCATAATTTTCAATTCATAGTCATTACAGACAATGTAAAATATTACAGAAAATTTACATTTTACAAGTTATTTAATATTTTTGTGCATAATTTTGATTGTGTTATCTGCTTGTTGTAAAATATCAGGAACTTATTTGTATTTTAAAAATCATTTCTGCCTTTCTACAGGCATGAAACAACTCCACAGTGAAAATTTGACACAAAAGTATACAACAATTGGTAATTTGTAAATTTGCTATAATCAAACATTTCCAATAATACTGCTGAATCTGATATTATGACACGAAAACGAAGAATGCCTGCATAACTGGTGAAGCCGAGCGTTTAGACCTCGTTGTTAAGAACCACCCACCCAGACATCTTCTATCCTCTCCAGAGACTCCAGGGGTGCGCCCACTTCAAAGGAACCGTCATGCCACTTCGTCTCTGTATATTGATCTGCTCTGTGCTGGGGTTAGTGAAATGCTATCTCTGTAACAGGCCTCGCGACATACGATCCACGGAAATGTGTGGTTTTTTTTTTTTTGGAA